>JTDE01001019.1:0-19053 GCA_014338405.1 Paragonimus skrjabini miyazakii | reverse complement strand
CAGCTGTCGCATTCCTATAAACTTTCCAGCCGGCCCCTTCCAAACAGTAGAAGCACTAGACTCGAGTTTCGCTCTCATTAGAGCTTGTCAGTAGTGCATATCCTCGCCACTGCCTGGACTTGAACCACGGACATTCAGTTCATGAGGCAACCGTGTTTACCACTGCGCCATTGACCTCACATTAGGCACGACCGAACACTCAACCACTTTCACTTGTGTGGAATAAATGAGAGTCTTAAAGTAGTAAACCTAAATAACAATATGAACACACACAAAATAGTGTCTCGTCCTCTTAGATATCTAAGTCCTGTCTGCAAATGTTCCACTGCGTACACCGAATCAGTATCATTCGATTTCAATGACAAAAAACATTTCTAACGGTCTGTCTATAAGCAAGCTAGAACGTACTTTGTATTTCTGCACCTCGAATGTTAGTTACACGTCCCATAATAAGACCTAAGGAAAAATCGACGATGGAAAGCCACTTAAGGTTAATTCTGGGTGACGGTTTGTCATTAAAGTTTAAAGTCAACTCTCAGATTTTCTAGTGAACCCCATTTACACAAGAGATACGACGACCACAGGATTGTTACAGCAGAACATATAAGCATCAGTTGACATGCTAAACACGTACACGGGAACATCAACAAGTTTCTCGGAAGGGAACATAACAATTACGTATCGTTTCCTGATACTCACAATGTGAAGTGTGATGAAACAATTCAACGTTCGGTGTTTCGTAAAACACGTGAAATATTTAGTACTTGCATCTTAACAGGTTCGTGGTTTTGTGGTTGCCCCGAACGATAGTTGGGCGAACTAAAAGCATTTGTTCTGTGGACATGCTAGACATTGCAATGCATATTTTTCAGAATGTGTTCACGGACGATGGATATCCTTCTCGGTTTATTAACAAATTCAGTCAACCAGTTCAACAACAAACCAGTAAAATTAGATCATTCTAAAACGACGGTGGCTGTAGGTTATCTCATTCAAGGAAGCGGGTGTAACATCTTGATAACGAATTTACAAACGCTCTTTACTGTTGTTCAGTTTGGTGCTTTATTTTACAACCGTTCGCTTTCCGATACTAAGAGTCAAAAAGCATGTTTCATTGTTCGCCAAACCACAAGTATCTCTCAGCGTGGATGCGAAGCCTCATCCATTGGAAGAACCCGGAACTAGTCGCAGACATGGATTAGGGAACAAATACTAGGTTGGACAAGCACTTTCACAGGCAATTCTTTAATGCAATGTTAATCCCTGGCGTATCCATCATTGCTCAGTCTTATCAGCAGCTTTCGCTAACCATCACACCATCATCAACATGACACACCAAATGGGTTCAAGGTATTCTACACAATAACCACTTCGCGTCCCCTTCAATATGCAAAACGGTTGACTCATTACATGCACCCAAAAAGAACTACTTTCCTTGCCCATTTTCATGACAATACTAGAGTCTGTATTAATAGACAACAGATAGTATTTTTTACAACTTTTTCATGGTTTGAATTTATTTTACTAAAATAACATAAATGTTTGTGAAGATGCGGCGAAACTTGTCGTGACCTAAGTGGTGCAGTAAGTTGTTTCTGACTTCAGGTTTGAAATTTATCATAGGAAAAAAAAGTGCGTTACGAATCAACCAGTGATCGGATCGTGCTCATCATCAAGACCAGTTGAGTATAACCAAACGATAACAGAAAATCCGTTTGGCCTAGCTCGAGAATATATCTGGTATGGAAGATCATGTGGGTGGAGGCGAATGAAAGGGTTGATGTTACGGTTAAAATTGTACAAAAGAAATGTCCATATACTTAAATACACCTCACTAAGTTGTTAAACTACACTCTTGTCTTATCGATCTGTAGATAAATCGGTTGAGACGATTAAACTGCGATTAAATCAATTTGAAGGTGTGACTTAAGTGACGAAACTTTCAAGTTTACAGTAGGTTCCTAGCGCGCTTACCTTCATATGTCACGCCCGCCTTGGCAATATGTAAGTAATCACGATTTAACTCGGTGAAACAGAACAGTCGAAACCAGTGACCCTCTGTCTGGACACGGAGACATCGAGAGCTACTGCTATGTAGCCCGCTGGTCATCTTTCTCTTGGTATGACCTTTATTTCGGACTTCGTAAATTTGCCTCTGTCTAGTGTGTTTGACCCGGTTCCAGCTGACGCATACACACAAAATGTGTCCTTCCAATTAAGTGTTGCTCTGCCTGAATGATGCTGTCACCGGATCTGATGGATTTTTGTTTATGTTAAGACCCTCATCATACACTATTCAATAATGTTGTAGGGAGTCAGTGGATCCAGCCAAAATTCTATAGACCAAGCGTCTTTTGTGGCCACAATAGTGTGACCATGGACGTAGTGGTATCCACATGATTAGCCCAGGGAAAAATGTAGGTATTTTTGTAATGGAGGGAAAACTACACTGATAAAATATCACAGACTTTCCCAGAATAAAGCAAGTCCAACAAACTTGAAGCAGGAAAAGTTAAAACATTCGATTGAGGGGCTTCTTTCGAAAAAGGCCAGCAAAATAGTCTCCCAGAACGCCATCATATGTCAAAGACGCTTAACGTGAAATCAGCCAAACCCTCAACTAATAATCAGGACATCTTCCAGGATTGCCGTTGAAAAGGGATCGTAATACCCGTTTCTTTTCCTAGGTGAATGCCACCAAAGCAGCCCAGATGAAAGTTTACAAGTAGCTGCTAATCGTGAAGCAAGGTAGGTCTGGCAATAAACGAATTTTCTAGTTTCTTTCCTTAGTCACAAATGAATTCCCGGTCGCTGTCTCGTATTTTGGGAGAATGAAAAATTCACTATTTTGATGCATTGGACCAGGAACTAAAAATAGTTATTATAGTAACAGAGGAAAATGTCTATCGAAATAGCTTTATAACTCAGAATGTGGTCTCGTTAAAACCATAGGATCTAGTTGCTACGGTGCAGAAGAAAGCCGTATTTATCCATCTGCCAATAAAAAATGATGTTGCAATAGGGATGCTCAACCGTTGCCTCGACCGTCTCGTCAACCGCACAGTCCCGACTGAAGTACAATTCCATTGGCTCACAACATCTCCTGATGGTATTGACTCAGAAAAAGAAAGTTCCTGCCCTTCACTCATTCATGTTCATGTGCTCAATATCTCTCTACTGCACAGCATGATAATCTGACTGCACAGTGAGGCATTTGACCGAACGGATTAAGAAATACTCAGTAAGTCATTGGGGATGGTTTTTTCAAATCAACCGCGACCCATTCACCTGATACTGACTAACAATTTAACTTTATTCTGGCTCTCTATTCAGTCTACAGAGTTAGGGTCAGTCACATCTATACTTATCAGACTACGTATGTTAGCCATCGACAAATCGACTGTTATTCGGTTGCGTAAATAGACTCTTTGTTCATACAAGAAGGTTGCACAAGCTCTGCAGTTGCTTTCGCCAACGGTTACATCACAAATCTCCACTCCTACTCAGACTCTTAGTCACTACTTTGTGAATTGGTGGTGGGTAGAACTCCAGATCACTCATCCGTAACGTTCGTCGTTCACCATTTAAGTAGCTACCCCATAAATGTTTGTGTTTTTGTAACACACTGCTGGATCTAGTGTTATCCCCGTCGTTTGCTTACTGCATTACATTTTAGCTGCATAATCGTATTGATCTGATTATGAATTATCAAAACCACTGTTAGGGTTTTTTTCCACGAATAAAGTTCCATTAATTGGACCTGTCTGTACGTCGTTCACTACAAACAGCAAACTCGATCGTGTAAAAAAAATGGTGAAGTGGTTCGGCCAAATGACTTGCTTCCATTACAAGTTGTGCAATTGCGGCTGTTGGTTTCACGCTGAAATGTTCTAATTTCATTGTTGGTTACATCATTCTGTACGATAACAATTTAGTGTTGAATGTCGCTGTCTGTTGTCGAACTATAATTCGTCACAAGTGTTATTGAAGTGTAAATTATATGCGTGTTCGAATTGTCTAGACAACTACGATTGTGAACCGTGACAACAGATGAACGTGCTGAAAGTAACAGAAACAGTTTGGAAAAGGAACAAATACGTTTCAGAACAAATCGTAGCTTTGTGTTCGATTGGGGAGTAATGTGTCCACAGTCGAAATCCTATTTCATATGAATCTACTTTTGGTGACCCGTCTGAGTGTGCTGTGGTTGAGCTTTAATTTGATTTACGTTCCCTAAAACTTTCTGAATGATATTTGACCAATTCTATACAGAGTTGTTCTTTTCATAAATGTTAAAATCAGTGCTGTATTATATCTTTTGGTGGAAAGTACAATCTACAATGCGTGTATGTTAACGAGCGCACGTTGAGCCGTGTGGCGTTGACGTCTGTTGCGGAAGATGGAATCGATCAAGTTTCCATCTTTCTATGATGATGGTGTTACTCTACTTCAGTTTGATCAAGGTTAGAAATAAGTGGTCATAAAAACTAGACTGGTTGGTCTGTTACTCGAGAAGTCATTCAAATCTGGTCCGCAGTTAATTTACTCAGTCACCGTGAAAAACTGTTCCCTGATTGCATCTGTTCGTAACACTTCAAGAAAGAGATCAGTCAGAATATAATTTACGTGCTTGCAGATTGAAAAGCACAAACACTGCAAACTGTAGCCGTCGTTTGACAACCACGTTCTGGTATGAGATTTTCACGAAATGAACTAATTATTCTAGGAAGGCAGGCGAGTTTGCAAAAATGCATTAAGATAGTCAGGATAAACTACTCGTAAATTTTTATAAGTGGTGTGGTGCACATCATTGTTGTTTCAGTCTGGGCAGTGAGTTCGGTTGCATACACCACTTCTAAGTGACACCTAGTTAAGTCTTGAGATGCTGAACTTAACCCATGCCCGCAAGAATTGGCACCAAGTGTAACATATTTCCTGTTCAATCAGATCTCTTGATACACTAATGCGCCTGATTCATTTAAACAAAGACCAGAATGGTCGTAAAGTGAAGAGTAATGAATAATCTTTTCTTCTCAACAAAATGGGGCTTCCAAAAAAATTAAATAGTGTATCTTCGTCGAGAATTATTCTTTTTGGGGCGGTAGCATTTCCTTCTCGCAGGTTTAAGTGCAATACATTGATTAAGGTAACTTCAGTTTGTGAGAAGCAACAAATGTACATATTGAGTAGTTGGGAGTTTGGATTTTCATATAGATCGAACATCACCCACAAATGATCGCAGCTGTCCTATTCCCATAAACGTTCCAGTCGGTCCCTTTCGAACACCATATGCACTACACTCGAGTTTCGCTTTCGTTAGAGCTCGTCAGTAGTGCATATTCTCGCCACTGCCGGGACTAGAACTCCGGCCGCGCTTTCATAAGGCAACCGTGTTTACCACTGCGCCATTGACCTCACATTAGGCACGACCGAATTATCATATGAAAACGCTCACCCACTTTCGCTTGTGAGTAATGATCAGGTTGTCCGATCGCCTCGAGAGGAGACACAGTTAGTGTTTGTTAACTCCAATTGATGACCCCTCGACTAGGACTTCTCTCCAAGTTGAAACTACTGAAATCATTGACTTGTTGAGCGGTATTTGATAACTTATGAGAGCGAAACTCGAGTCTAGTGCTTCTACTGTTTGGAAGGGGCCGACTGGAGAGTTTATAGGAATGCGACAGCTGCGATCAATTGTGGGTGATGTTCAATCCATATGATAATGTACATGTACTGATGCTTCATACTGGGATCTTATTCAGAGCAGTCAATACAAACCGGATTACCACGAACATTCCAGGAATGACTGTACCAACTGGTAGTCGTCAACTTTGACAAAAATGTAACTACCATAGAATGACTAGCGTTCACGCACCTCGAGGAACACTGAACTACAAGTGGTACTGACTCAAAGTAAACAAAAAGCAGACTGCTCAGCATTCCACCGTTGAGAAATTGTCACTGCAATACAGCTTTTTCCCACACTGCCCGAGGTATAATGCAGCAATTGTGATCTAGATTAGATAAAACAGCACTAAATAAACTCTGTGATCTCAGGAACATTTGGAAAAATTATAGCTATTTTGACCAACATCAAAGTGTAAGTCAATACCGTGAGAAAACTCGACGCTTTAGCTCATTTAAGTCACGTTTATCGATGCACCAAGAGAACTAACTGCCCTTTCTGAAAAGTAATGATGCCCACTGTGAATAGGCCCATAAGAAGGCTCATTGCTCACAAGTTCTGATCGTCATTTGACGAAGAATGTTTTAGCTTGGACTTGAATCTTTTCTGCTTGCACACGAATGTTTTGGCGCAAGTCTGGATCATTCTGACTAAGGCTGTTGTTCAGGAAGCAAAACTCTTTTGCTTTGTGTTTTTTTTTGTAAGAGTCATCTAACAAGTCTGGGACTAGATAGCAATGTTGGGGGCAGATCATGATGTGGTTTACCAAGTCAATTTGTGAAGATGGTTCGCCAACAATTACATGTAATTTAATGATCCAGTCGGCTGCCATTATGAAAACAAGCAAGGTGTGTTCTGAAAGGGTTGTCACATTGTTTCCCTCCGGCGGGAATTGGTTCAGTCCAAAGTGTGTATGTTACTGGGAAGTTTGTTCCTCCAAATCGGATATCAAAGTGGTTGCCCAACGTAAACCAGATGTACATAGCAAATGTGGCTTTTAACAAATGTATTTAGTCCTGGTACATTTTGTCCTGGGTAGTAGTGCTTCAGCAGCTTCTCACTTGTTGTACTTGTGGTTCTACTCAGTGAAAGGTTGTCCATCAAACAATTCTGTAATGGATTCTTATCATTTCGTCGTAGGCAGTGTGTTGTTGCTTATGATTGAGTAACAAAACAGCCACTGTACGAAATGCAGCATAAGTAAATTTTAAGGACGGATTGCTTGAGTCTTGAGCAACTTTGCTGAATTCACTCAGTATATATTATCAAACAATACTTAGGAGTTAACGAACAATTCTGCTTTCATCCTACATCCTCATACACGTAATAGAAATTGAGAACAATTCACTAAATGTCCAACTACTGCCTGTAGGTGCGGAAATATTCCGCGTTCTGGGCAACTTCAGAGCGCAATAGAGATATAGCTAATGGAGATTATGGACTGTTAATACTCCAACGTACATGCTTTCTAACAACCAGTTTATTCGTATAGATTGAACATCACCCACAATTGATCGAGGCTGTCGCATTCCCATAGACTTTCTAGTCGGCCCCTTCCGAACATTAGAAGCACTAGACTCGAGTTTCGCTCTCATTGGAGCTCGCCATGAGTGCATATCTCATCAGTAGTCAAAATACCACTCAACAAGTCAATGATTTTCGTGATTCCAACTTAGAGAGAAGTCTTAGTCAAGGGCTCATCGATTAGAGTTAACAGGAGAGCAACTGTGTCTTCTCTCGAGGCGATCGGACAACCTGATCATTACTCACAAGCGAAAGTGGGTGAGCGTTTTCATATGATAATTCGGTCGTGCCTAATGTGAGGTCAATGGCGCAGTGGTAAACACGGTTGCCTTATGAAAGCGCGGCCGGAGTTCTAGTCCCGGCAGTAGCGAAGATATGCACTACTGACGAGCTCTAACGAAAGCGAAACTCGAGTCTAGTGCTTCTGCTGTTCGAAAGGGACCGAATGGAACGTTTATGGGAATTGGACAGCGGCGATGAATTGTGGGTGATGTTCAATCCATATAAAAATCAAAATTCCCTATTACTCATCCGTAACGAGCTTATTGTTTTTTTATCGAGAAAATCCGCAACTCGTTTTCACAAGAAAGACATCTTAAACAGGTTGAGATCACTCCAACGATTCTAAAACTGCTTTACTAAAGTTCACTGTCTGAATTTGTTCCGTCCCTAAAACAAGTTACCGAGCTTTTCAAGACCCATGAACTCAGATGATTCTGTGTGCAGCTTCATACCTCTCAGCTTGATAAACCAACACATACTAGTCGTTAAATCTTATAATCACCTTTGTAATCCACGGTCTGCTGTCATCTGTTGACATAGAAGTTATTGCATCCAGTCAACAAACATCAATAAGTCCTTGATTTGGGGCTACATAGCCAACCTCATTTTAAATTTTAACGAAGATGCATGTGTGGAAGGACAACTTTATCTTAGTAATTAGTTCGAATACGTCAAGTTCATGATCTATGTGACTCAAATGAGCATTGATTCACAGACAGTCAGCAAGGTGTTTGATCATCATTACTAGATCAAAAATGATTGGCCTGACATGAATTCGACAAGTCCACGAACAGCTCGGTCGAAAGCACTTCATAAAGAATGAATCCCTACACATCTCAGCCGATCCAACATAGCTTTTGATCATACCAATCACCCTTCAAAAGTCGTGACTCCATAATGCACATATTGACTTTCACACGGACCAATCACAGTAGCACAGGCCACGCGAATGTTTTCAGCCTTTTCTGGGACAATCGATTATCAGTGTGATTTTTTGAAGCAGCTCTTTGTATTTTGGTCAGCTAACTTGGTCCACAGATTGTAACGGAAAACTCTTCAAATCAGCCAAATTGGCAAACTTATGAAACTGTACCGAAGTAAAGAATGTAGTCGTTTTTTCTGTTGTTTTGCTATTAAATAACCGATTAATGTTTCTAAACGCTTTCTATATATATGTTTTATATATTTTAACCTCAGTTTAAATCAATGAAACATCGTTCCATGATAACCTGACAGAAGTTGTACTCAGATGAGAACCAAGTATTAAAAATCTGGGCACTGGTGGTATTCCAACCGGTAGCAGGAATCACATGGTCACCTAATTACAATCGTATTACCAGCTTATGCCGCGCTTTGAAATGTATACAATAGCATTATCGAATTCAAGTTTAGTTAATTTCACTGTGGCAGTGTATATTACAGATTATTTAATGGATTCCATATCGTACAGTAGAATGGTTAGGTAACCGAATGCAAATGTGAGAATTCTGTGCACCCAAGATATCTGACAAGCATAAATGCTTGTGTAGATGGTGCGTGATGGGATATGCTGTTTCTTCTGTCTCTTCCGATTAGGTAGAATTTCCGGGTTTTATTGTAGGATATCTTTTAACTGGTCAAGTCTGTCGTAGTTCCCAGCGTAATTCTTATTAGCGTGAGGCAACACATTGCACAAGCTCTAACTTATCCACTGATTACGTAAGTTAGGGAACTGGTTTACATTGACTTTGACTCAGCTGACCTCGGATGTTCCTATTGCGTGATTGGTAAACAAGTCATGATGTCTAACTTCACTGCGAGCTGGTTTATGAATACATATTTGTTTGTTTGATGGACCGGAGATGAAACCATAACAGTCAACCGATGCTTTCAAACACTTCGCAGCAGATAATATTGTCCAGTTTACACGAGAGTGGCGATCTACTTTAAAAAAATAAACCTATGGAGCGTAACCGCAGTATTTTCTCCTTGTGAGCACAACATACTGAGTGTTTGGGTGTACATTAGCAAGTCTTTTTCATCACTGAGTTGGGTTTGATAGATTAACTAAACTTAGATAGGCAGTTCTGTGATAGCATTTTCTTTTCACCTAATTTTTAGTTGCCTTGTCATCAAATTTTAAATAACACGATGTCGTTGCACTGTTTGTTAATCAATGATATGCGGTTCGAACTGGAAGGGTTCACTGATAACTTAAACGAACTTGGTATTAACAGTATTCTAACAAATACTAACTTTACAAGATCTGTCATTCATTTCGTCTGACACGCCACACGATTATTTTAATCTGTCCCACGTTTATCATGCATATTGTCAGTTGTTTGAATCAATACAGTAAATCGTTCTCGCGCGCATTGTTTTCTGTTTTCACATGGTGGTTGATATCATAACCTAACCATGGCAGCCTACAATTTAGCACACTACAAGCATCGACTTCGCTGAAACTGATCGGTCAATCAATAGTAAACATTCCCAGTTTACGCCGGATTTAGTGTGATGAAATTTGTTGTGAGTAATTACTAAGAATTATCGTATATAGTATGGTAAAATTATTCATTCATTTTTCTGTTCATTACATCTTTACCCGGAATGAGCAACACCCATAAGGTTCCTACTTGCGGTAACGTAATTCCAGATACTAATCACATCCCCACCCCTTTTGTAATATGGGGTACATATTAATAGCAAATCACTTCCGGTCTTCAAAGTGACCTGCCTCTTGTTGACGGTTACACGCTTATAGAGAGAGAATGCCTCACGTTCTGTGAAGCGTTGAACTAAGATTTTGGACTCTGTGTACAGAAGTGAGTCATGAAGAAACAGATCTTCAAAAATGTGTTAATCGTCAAGCGAACTGCGACAATTATCTTGCATTGTCCATTAACAAAATGTCACTTAACCGGTACACACCGAAAACCTGTGAAATGTTGATCATAATTTGACCACGCACCACTGGTTAGATTAAACTCTCTAAGCTCAGAGTACCGGTTTGAATTAAAGGTAACCCAGTTATCCGAAGTTACAGCAACCTGACCGTCTCAATGTGCTTGAGTGGAGGCTTACATTTCAACACAAACTGGTTCTATTCTAATTTGTATGTGGAATCTAGAAATCTCAAAACTTCCCTATTGTGAGTTATAATAATTAACCACTAGGACACCGACCTTATGAACGTCATCGTTAACAACGTGAGTAGAAATACTGACACATTTCTACATATACCATACATCGAGTAATATACTACTTATCTTGTTTGCAACCAAAACTTACTGTCATCACTATTATTTCAGTTTTTAACTGACATGTCAATTTCATGTCGCTGACTAGAACTCTCACGTATATCGATCCCTTCAAATTTTGTACAAACTCATCTGGCAGCAATTGCGAGATAGATAGAATCACACAATCAATACACCTATTGTTATTCAACGTTTTCTCGTCGATTGCAAATCGTTAAGCATGAAATTAGTGTAACACATTAATCTATAGCACATTTTGATATTTCAACCTGGACCTTGTTGAAAATTTAATTACGTTTATAGCGGCTGGAAACTTCAGCTGTCAACATCGAGGAGACAGGTGACAACTATCACCCTACGAAATTCTCTTTCCTAGTGAGCGTAAACTATGATAAAAATAGGTGTGGAATGCAAGCTCGTGAAGAAGAAAGAAGCCATGGATGATTCAAGTGAGGTAATAGTGTTTGTGAACTATTTGAGCTGTCTAAAATACTCAGAACAGGTTCTCAGCAGATGAGGCTCGAGTGAATCTTAAAGTGATCATCCTCTTGATTTACAGGAAAGAAGTTGAGCACAAGCAAACTGACTGGCAATACGGGAGTTTACTTTGCCTTCTCCTAACAAAGAAATATCCCGCGGGGTTTGAACCCTAGTTATGTTTAACATCGGAGAGTGAGACTCGTACAGATTGATCGTAAGAAATATTCCTACTAGACTAAACTTTTTCAAGCCAATAAATATAAATTTCCTTATTCTTAACCCCAACTGTTCAGGCTGCCAGCTGAGTGAAACAGACGGTGCTATGAGATATTCTTGTAAGCTTCACAGTTCACCATTTTTCTGAGGACTACAAACGCCGTATAGACCAAAACAGTCACCGTTGTTTGTATTTTCCAGTCAGGATCGGAAAATGACCTGAGCGCCTAGCATACACTCTTCCCTTGGCGGTTCGAATTAAACCTAGAAGCGTTTCAAGTCGGCAGAAATTTACAGCTGTTGTAAACCATTTTATTCCCAATAAGTGCAATGAGAGTCGACCAACTCAATCGGTATTCATTTTTTCTGTTTTCCGTCTTCCTTAGGCTTCAAGCCATCGGTTGCAAGACTTTCTTACAGTGGTTCAGGACGCTTTTGAAAATTAGCAATAAAATATATTGATTCCACTACTTGAAAAGTGTAAATAGCCCGCAAATTTGTATAGTCATTAGACGTTATATGCTTGCGGAATGGCTTGGTGAAACAGTGGATTCCATTTCAGCTCACCTAATTGATTACAGCTACACACGTTTGATGCACACCCAAGAGATATCCGGAGTTGTTTCTGTTGTAAGACAGGCCCACATTTGTGACTTTGTCCCGAAAACTGAAGACTTTTTATGCTGACTCAAATGTACTGTTTGGGCGCTTTCTTCTGGAGACATCAGTATAGTTTTTCTCTTAATGCACAATGTCTTTTTGCACTTGTAGATTCACAATACAGATTTTCGTTTTGCCTGACAAATCTAACCTGGATGATGATCGTCAACTTCCCTGCTCTGTCATAGGGGCACCAGCTGAATGCGACAGTAGTTTGGCGAAGCAACTGAGACGCAGGATAGCCACACAGTCACATGCATCCTAGGTAAGTAGGCACAGTTTGCTAGTATTGAACACCGACACAAGTTGTATATTAAGCAAACCGTATGACTTTGTTTAGTTATACAAACGATTTTCAGGTTCAAAATAACAACACATTAAACTCTCTTCAAAATTATGGGCAATCTCATCTAGAATTTGCCCCCTGGTGTCTAATTTGCAAACAGAAGTGAACATAACTTTGTATTTGTGTAGTTGGATCCAAAATAGAACGCGATGGCGTAGGTGCCTTCTCTTGCTAACAATGCGAGTACATGCCTTAGATAAGCATCCTAACTTAAAACGTGAATGCACTGGAGTCTGTTGAGAAAGATCGTGAAATTGACAATGGTCATTTTAGAAGTTGACGGTAGCTTCTCAAAGGGAGCAAAACAGTGACGAGCTCAAGTGGGCAGACAGAATTTGGGGATTCTGATCATTGTTTGGGTGACCTTTATTAAAGGGTCTGCAATCTATTCACCAAAATGTTTGTGAATGGATAGTCGAAACAGTAAGAGTACTCTGGACTGTTTGAGTATAAAAAGATTTCAAAACAACATGATAACTAAATAAAAAATCTCAGCAGTCCCAGTTGTAATCTACCTGGTGAGCAAACTTGTATTGCAAACACAAACCTATACCTTTAGTCGGCGTTTTCCAATTCGTAGAGGATTGTTTGGTCATCGACAAGTACACATTATGCGAATTCTGAACTCACACTAGTTGGTGATACATCTGACAAGTGTCTGCCCAAGGTGACTGAGTAGTTTCCTAAAGATTTCTATAAGTTATATTGTTAGTCGAATCTATTTGCTGGTTATTCTTTTTTGTACACCTACAAACGGCATGCCAGATGTAGGTCACAGATATGTGCGTGCTTGCTGTGGAACCAGATGGGCCTTGGGAACGTACTGATTTGCAGACGGAGTTGGAAAAAGGCGCCAATTAAGCATGCTTATCACCGCCCGCTAGATCTAACATTACACAACACCTGTTGGTAATGCGACACCGGCTATATGTGAAAAACGCATACCGAGCTTTTTGTCTGGTATACAGACATCAGCTAGTGTGACCTGACAAACAAAAACTATGACACCTTCGTGGTAAGGGTTTGAAAACAATAGATAAAGCAACCTTCATGTAACTTTTAAGTCTACAACAACTAATGTTCTTGATTGGGAAAGAAAGCTTGTGGAGTAACTGAGCAGTCATCATTCAGCATTCCGAAAAAAACGTTGCAAGATTAGTACAGACAACATATGGAAATGGTCCAATTTTGAATCTGTCCAGTATTGTGTCAAAATGGGAAGCAAAATGAAAAAAGTATGAATAACAACCATTTCATTATTCTCAACTGAAACCCTTGGATATATCCCACTGAAACCCATAGGGTCAGTCAGATTTTAGCTAATTTCGTTGAGTTTATATCTACAACTATGATTATTGGTAAGCCACTGTCTTGGTTCATTATCTATCAAATTGCTTTAAAGTATTCCTACTGAATAATATAGCAGATTTTATAATTTAGGTGAAATCTGTTTGCAAATAAGCTGAACCTCATGCCGTCACAACTCAAGTGTTGTTTCAGATAAGCCATAAAGCTATACCGGAAGCCCACAAATCGGACATTCACTCGATTTCTGAGTAATGAGTTTGCAATTCTTTTAGTCACCAACATGTCAGAAAAGGCTGCCACAAAATTCTAAGAACCATCTACGCTAGGTGCGCTCAATGAGGATATTTCTAAAACGTGGTGCCTTCACCTTGTGTCAGTATTGTGTCAATATACTGTTTCCATAAGCTCCTAACAGTTGATGCCCAAACAGGAATCATTAGGTTACTCCACTTCTCTCTCAGTACATTCTTTGATCTGGCAAAAGAACTGAAGATGCTTCTGTGCACTTGTCAAGCCACTAATAAATGGAAGTGTTTGACTGCATTGTGAGCCAAACTAGAAGTTCTCCATTTCATAATTGTTTTTCCATAGAAACATGGCCATTCTCTCATTGCGTAAGACGTATCAGTTGTCTTCCGACAAACTGGTATATCTAATCTTTGTTCGTCTTCTCCGAATGTAAGAAAAAACTATTGGCTCCATACTTCGATTGTTATCTTCAAGCGATCTACTGAAAAAGCATGGTTTATCATTAAATCGCCAGACAAAACAAATGTGTTTTCAGCGATCATGTCAATACTAGTTCCGAACGTCCGGTCAATCAAAACTGAGTTTTTCTTTCTCCATTTATAACAGGGCGCTATAGATAAGTCCAAGAAATTTCGCATTCGACCCAATTCTAGGGTCATTTCAGTTTGTAAAGAATCAGAGAGATCGCACCTTTAAACGTTTTATAGGCTGATAAAGAGATTTCTCATAGTCTCCGACATTCAATAAAAATTTAACTCAGACGTCAACTATTTTTCGCACGTTTGGTTCTAATAAATACTGTTGATGATGGATCGTTTACCTCATACTGGTATCCTCTGTTTGCTAACTTCTTGTACATGAAGTGATGTTCATTGAGCACTTTTTGAGGTGATCTGTCAAAGGTCCAGAGGTATTTGTGCAAATGCGAATATCCAAACATATTCACTTACTGTTTCATGGTATGCTGAAGAGCCTTAAAATGGGAGTTCAACTCAGTCTTGCCGTCTACTTCAACCTAGGTCGGTAATCTCACAACGAACAATCAGTCTTAGTCTGTAAGTGTAGTTTTGCTTTCGCTGGGATCCATAACCGTAAAGCACGTTCAAATTGTCCTTGTAAGTATGACATGGTCGTTTTCAATACTTTGTTGATTAGAAGACATTTAACGAATTCTAGACGGAATAAAGGCTTCTGATGTGATTAGAACGAGTCAACTTGGATTACATAATAACGAAATTATGTATATTTTTTCTTTGACTTTGTGACGAAGTGCATATCACAAAAGACTGTTGATCAGTTTGTCTGATAAATGGGTTTGGCCAATGACGTTCAGAACGGTGAATAGATTGGAGGTAATCGAGCATCACATTGTATGGTTGGAGATGGTTTAAGTAACTCTCGTACGACATGCATTTATGGAAGTCAAAGATTTCATTCAGTTTCCCTGTGTTGAAAAACAATAAATTGTGTTTCGAAAAAGTTAGAGTTTTGCTTGTTACTATCTAACTTTCGCAATAAAAACTTTTTGTTGTCAGGTCAAATAACCGAATGATTTCCTTAGTAACCATCCTAATTGACGGTATGTGCTAACTGTAGGTTTTGACAGCATGATTTTCTGATAACAGCCAAAGTGGTTCCAAAGCTGTTCACGAATTGTCTTTAGGCCATCAAACCTGACGGTAGAATATAAGAGAATATGTACAGAATTATGATACTAAACTCACGGAAGGTATACAAAATACATTCCAAGTAAATCCCAGTTTACAAATTCCCTAATGATATCATCATTATGAGTTGTTGCGCTGAAAACACTTCCAGGGATAATTTTCATTTACATATTTGCTCTAAAATAACTTCTAACTAACCATGAGGATGATCACCAAGTCAACATTATACAAATAGGCCTGTCGTCAAACAACTCCCAATATCTAACTGAACACAAATTTTTTAAATGAATTTTAGGCAATTTTATCACCATAGTTCACTACAGCAGTAATGTCGAAATAACAGAAATGTTTTATACTGTTTCCGAGAGTCGGTTTTCTCTAGGAAATAGTCAACGATCACAGATCAAATGTGATGTTTCTTAGACCCAACCTCAACGAAGATGACTACATTCAGTCAGTTCTACTATCAGTTTCCATGCGAATATGACGTTATCACACTCGAATAAATAAGAAGAACTGAGCTAGACTATCATTGGACTGTTAATCATCTAGGCAATCGATTTGGACAGCGCTATTCAGGTCGACACCTGATCAAATAACTGTATTCATCTAACGCACTAAATGGTCACGTTATGCACATGTGTGTCTGTGTGACTGTTGTGGATGTTACTTACGAAGTGGCACGGTCATAACAACAATGTCGCCTTGCGCCCCTTCTCGCATGTACAAAACTTCCCACATGCACCTCATAAATTAGGCGGTCCAATTATGCAAAGTACCGTTGTTCTTCCATTAGGCATCTGAAAGAAAGTCATGACTAGAGATGTCTGGCTGTCGGAGCAATCCCACTTTTCGGTCACCAAATCACGTAAGATTTATGTGTGATCGACGTTGCGGTGGCCAAAATTGAAAGTCTCTCTCATGATTTTTGCACCGACTTGAACAAATGAGGTGGTGCACATTTTGCTCCGTCCATAAAAGTCAATGACATGGATTGTTGCATTGGGTAAAACTATTCTGTGCAATAAATCAACTCCCGTTCGTCGAAAGTGTATCGAGTTTGGTGACTAACCGGTTTCATTGGATTTTGTGGTTAATTCCGATGAGCTAATTATGACATGATTTCTTCGTCACGGTGCCCAAAGAGGAAGAATTGGTGCAAAGGAATATGAACTTGTAAAATCGATAGTGCTCAAAATTGAGGACACAACTTCAATTTAACTACTCGTGAGTAGTAAGTGAATTCTTATTAACATCAATTCTGTACTGATTATCTGCTCATAAAACGATGGTGGTTGCTTCAAACAAAAATCTGGTCAATGTGATCTACTGTATCAAAAGAGGAAGAGTTTGTCGTTGTTTCGCGAACGAAACCCAAAGGTAGCAGGCTTCACGAGCGTAATGCTAAGACAGAACTTCTGCTTAACTGTTTATGTTGATAACAAGCAGCTCGAAGTGACTTAGTTTGCTTGATTGCCTCTTGAACTATAAAGAATAACAACAGCTTCGACTATGGGTTCAGATGTGATAGTGATTAGTTTGAAGTTAGCAAGTTCACTTCGAAGCAAGATTGCGGTACTTTTGTTCCCAGCCTAAGCAATCAGAATGAACTTTGAGTTAAGTACAGTCTGTCGAATTGAGTACGCCAAATTTCTGTTTGAATGTATGTGGGTGCAAGTCAAAATAGGGATCTGACTAAGAATCACCTGCGTCTGTTACCGGAGATCAATTGTGGGCATCTCATCGATGGAGTGCGGCCAAATCACGACACTTTGCGAACTTGCGTACTATTTGTACAGTTGGTTATTTTGACTACTCAGCTTGTATTGTATAAGCAAAGTTAATGCGTTACAACTCGTTCGTGAGTTTCAATTTTTTATGCTCGTTAACATTCGTAGCGTGGCCGAAGTTCTAGTTCCGGCAGTGGCAATGATATGCACTAATGACGAGCTCTAATGAAAGCGAAACTCGAGTCTAGTACTTCTGCTGCTCGAAAAAGGCCGACTGGAGAGTCTATGGGAATGAGACAGCTGCGATCAATTGTGGGTGGTGTTCAAGTTGAAAGTAACTAAATCCCCGACTAATCCTCAATATTTCATGGGGCATTCCTGACGGAAATTAATTAGCTCGTAGTTCATAGAGGTCAAACCATCATGCCATGGACCTGTTAGACCGATCCAAACCAGTTCCAACGAAATCGACAATGTTTGGCACGTGAAGTAGAAGTCTGTTCTCTAGAGGCGCGCCCAAATTACTGGTAACTGTTATCAATGTTAAACATAATGCACCGAATTGTTGACTAAATCATTTTTTCTGAAGTAAACTCATTTTAAGGTAGGTGCTACGCTAAATACGATGAAACCTAAGATACCTAGGTTTGATTCTGTAGGCTGAGACATTTCCAATTTGTTCAGTGGTATCCAGATTAACGAGGTCCCTCTAAGTGAACATAGACACCCTTCAGTTTTCTTATGCCTTATCTGAAAGACGACTGTACTAAAAAACTGACCACGAGTATAGTAGTACTTGGTGGGTTGCTTTATCATGGTTTATCGAAACACCACGATTATGACAAGTTTTCACAAACAAAGACGGTATGCAAACCAAAGCATATCACAGTGAGCGTCGGTTTTCATTATCCCTTATGGGAATGGATGTGCTCATGTCCGTTTCATTTCCACAGCCACATACATCACCGTAGCACCTGTGCTACCATGAATGATTAATCCTTTTTTGTGCATGTGTGTTCTAATTCGTTGCTCCTTCATGGCCACCAGATGTTAAATCACAGTCCAGTCTGTGAAACAGATGTCCACCTGCAAGTCGCCGTTTGCACACTTGAACAATTGGTTGCGGTTTTCTTGTGTAATTGTATTACCACCCAAAAGCGGTTAGCGTTGCCAACCTGGCGTGGTGTTGCCTTTAGTAATAACGACGAATGTGCATTGTTGTTGCAGCTGATTGTTTGATGCAGTTAACGGTGAAGAAAGTGGAATTAATATGTTGTTCTTGCCTGTGGTTGTATTGGAAGTCTTGGTGACTGGGTGAGCAGTGATAATTATACTGCTAGTGACGGTGTTTATGCTGATGATGGCTTGAATAGTGGTAGCCATGTTGATGACAAGACGGTGGCTTGGGGACAATCACGAACAATGATCAGTGAACACATGTTCGTCCGGCGGCCATTCAAACGAGACAAGTCTTGTCCGTCTGCTTACGACATCTAACATCTGGGGAGGATATCAGTAACAGAACATACAGTCAGTCAGCACAGCACCACTTGATATGAAAATTTGTCGGATAAAGTACGACCGAAGCTCGCTGTCTTCACAAGTCACTTAATGAGAAACGGGCAAGTAGTGCTAATTAGTAAATTGACTGTGAATTGAAAAT
>JTDE01001018.1:148131-169350 GCA_014338405.1 Paragonimus skrjabini miyazakii | reverse complement strand
TTGTATGTTATGTCATTCTTTTTGCAGGATTACAGCTACTTCGTCGACTCTGTGAGTTTCCCATTTATTTATCGCGTCACGATCGTCCGGGGTCGCTTTCATCTACTTCCAATTCTGCTTCTCTTCGTGAGCGTTGCCTGTTGATGACCGACCGAAATGTTGGGTTTATCGCGGCGCTGCCACCTGTGATTTTTTACTCCATCATATCTACTCTCTGTCTGAGAGATTTACACTTGGTTGTTTTGGCATTGGATACACTTCATAGTCTGTCTTCTCTCGGTTCGGTGGTGTGTGATCGTATGCTTCAGACGTCGTTCGATTCAAATGTGGACAGTTTTGTCTGCCATCCGAATGACAACGTCGACATTGGCAATTTACTCGCCATTCTCGTTGCATTGCTCAGGTTGGAGGCTCAGTCATTGGGCTCGGAGAGTCTTGTACGCGTTCGTGTAATGCAGGCAGTTGGTCAACCAGCGGTTAGCAGCGCTAGTACTGTTATACCCACACGTTCCGCAAAATCCCGACCAATCCAAGTGACAGCACCCACGGAAAAAAATTCACAGCAGTTAAATCCCCCTGGTATGTTTCCTTCTTATACTGTATCCCAACAGACAGCTTTGTTGCCTTTACAAGCAAACGCCATACGGCCTGCTTCGTCCGTGGTCGCTCAGGTTAACTATCCCTCTTTGGTGAGTTTTCCTTAAAAATCTTCAGTTTTGTTCACTGCATGTGGATTTCGTATTCGTTCTACTTTTACTGGTTTAAGGTTTTACATGTTTTTTGCCGTGCTATGTTACATGTACAAAGTAATGCATTTCCGAGCAGTTCAAGCGTAAGTAGGAGCAGATGAGTTGTTCATAGCTCCAACTCATGATTGTACGATTAGTAATAGACGTAACCTCTATTGGATTATTCGTTCAGCCAGATAAGGATAAATGATCAGGCAAACAAGCCTGGTCACTTGAAATGTCACCATCGTAGTCGGGTTAATCTAAGTAAATAAGTGGGGTGTCTGTCAGATAGTCAGTGAGCTCGCTCAAACTACTCTGAGGTTTCGCGCTGATATCTTGATCAACTTTGTAATTGTTGAGCTCTATATCATATATGATAAGTACGTTAGGAGTCTGAGTTCTGGTCCTGTTTCAGTTCATCTTTGTGTATTCAACACGATAAAATATGGTGTTTTGCCCTAATTGAATCTAACATTTCGATCAGTTTATACTTTAGGCGTATATCAGTCGTCCCATTTTGACTCGTTGACATGATCTGTGAACGATTTTCTCGTTAACTCATCACATTTTATTTATGTTAACACTGTGATCGCCGTCGTTCATCTATAAGGACCACCATCCTGCCCAGAAGGTACCGTGTGGCAATTAAGCATCAGTGTGAACCACTGATGTATTGCTGTCTATGATGACGATGACCGTGCTTCACGTAGTCGTTCACTGCAACAGTGACTTGGAATGAAGAAAAATGTTTTCAATATTTTCGCCCACTGTCATAACGGTCCATTGGTATGGGCCACAAGATATACATGCAAGGCATGTTCAGTATAATGTTTGCATATCAGTAATTCTCTTGCTGTACTGTTATCATGATGTTTGCGTAGTATCCAACAGGCAGGTAACACCAGGAATTGTTTCTTCGACGAACCGAAGTAGGTGTCATTCTCTTTAACGCGACAAGAAAGCATATTTCATCTGTATTCATATACAGACAATTGCAGTAGTCCGATGTAACAATACGTCAGTCCGAATTTTGCGTATGTAACGAGTCATTTGTTTCTAGGGTGGTATTCGCTAACCCGAGACACGTCTGGCAACAGAGTTGCATCATTTTGAAGCTTAAGGGTCGCGTATACATGGTGACAATAAAATCTGTAGTAATTTACGGTTGCAACACTTGGCAGCCCAAGGTAGAGGACTTGAACCGTCTTCAGGTCATTAACCCGCGATTTCCGCGTTCGGTTATTCACATCGAATGGCACTAAAGGGTAAGCAACGTGGAGGTTAGGAAGCGGGCGTTTGGTAGTTATTGCCAAGCGAATTCTTTTGTTCATTCCCTACGTTCACACAGACTTGGTTGGTTAGGCCATATATTGAGGATGCCAGCTAGTCGTTTGCCACACCGAACACTCTTTAACTATGCTGCGGTCGACTGGCGTAAGAGGCGAGGTGGACAGATGATGACCTGGCGTAGACAAATGAAATCGTTCACTAAAGGGTTGGCCACTGTCGGTAGGGTTCATCTGCCAGGCTGGGGATCTTACGATTCACAGAGTCGATGGCCAGAGACATCTGGTGAGATGGCGGCTAATCGGTCTCAGTGGCGTGAATGTTGTCGTTGTTTGACCGAGTTGTCTGTGAAGGATGTGCATTTGATGACGCGAGTAGTGAAAGCTGAAAGGAACCTGTTTTGCTGATGATGCTTTACTTTCATTTACAGCTGGGTTGTTTGTTTTTGTGAGGTGTAGGCCTCTTGATGTTGAATGTAGACGTAGATATTTTTAGCTAGTAGTTAAGTCGTTTTCCGTCCCCTTCTTTTTTCTTCTGTCTTTCTGTGCAGGGTTTGCTTTTTTTCTTCGTAGCTGTGTGGCAGTTAAACATCAATGAGAACCGCGAATATATTACTGTTTATGATGATGATGTTGATAATTGCTATTCCCAACTTTCTGTATGTATTCCCGCTAGTATTCAGGTTTGGCTGCTTATGAGTAGTAAGGCTCGACCGTTTGTCCTCACCACGCTTGATTTGCTTCATTACATATGTCGCTCATTTCTCTCTCCCTTCGCCGGTTAAATCCGAATCAGACGTCGACTGTTAGCCGCAAATCACAGCCAAACACAAGCGTTCACACGCTTATTCTACCACGATCTGTGGCTGTTGCACAAAGCTCATCCGTCCTCTCAAGTTCTGCTGGCGTTGATTCATTTGCACGGTCTTGCTTGACTATGACGGTCACTACAGCGTCATGCACGCTTCCCAAGTCGCCTGAACCCGTTGTGATCTATCCTCGTGTTGTGATGTGCACAACACCGATGTTAAACGCTGATTCCAAGCTCAATTCTCACAATAATTGTAGTGTCTCACAGCCAGTTGTCACTTCGGTATCCGAGGCACGAACTCTCATATCCGTAGCGAATTCCAATCCTGCTTTTATTCAGCCAAAACCTTCCCCAGTCAGACCGATGCTTGCTCATGATTCCAGACCCCTTCGCGCAGCCGTTCAAGAACGACTGACCATAGTCGACGATCCTACTAGTCACGGGTTGACAAACCATGCCACGATTGCCTCAAAGTCCGAGTTGCTCTCCAAGCCACTTTCTGGCAGACCATTGAAAATCGCATCCGATCAGTGTGTTGTCGTACCTGTAACGGTTCGTCGCGCATACATGTTTGAATGGTTACGCAAAAATTATGCTGTTCATAGCCACTCAAGCGTCCCACGTGTGCAAATCTACAACGATTACCACCAAGCACACCAGGCACGATTCGGTCTCAATAATGTTGCTTCTGCTATTTCCCCCGTAGATTTCCATGCGGAAATCAAGTGAGTCTCATCTTCCTTTCCACTGTTGCGCTATTGGTTTTTCAGTTCACGTAGTTTTATTTGAAACTATTCCTGGCGTTCCCTTTTGGGGAGGTTGGTGGCGCATTGCACCGCGATAACAGAACGCCGATTGTCAGCCTTAGCTTAACAAAATCGAATATTAGATACTTACTGTAATTTCAACCTAGGCGATTCAACATCCTGGGAGCCACTTGTTGCAGAAAATGCGTATAACTAGGATATATACTTCCAACGATTAGTTACTTCTATTATTGTTGACCTGTGTTCATTCCAAATCTCATTCGTTTCCATGTGACTCAGTCGTCCTGCTTTTCAGGTCCATTTTCCCTGGGGTTGAACAAATCAAAGTGCAAACCTCGAATGGACATGTGGAAATACACTATAATAACTTGAGACACATTCACTCCCCCGAAAGCAACAATGAAAAAGGTATTTTGCGACTGAGTGTTTGTCTGTTTACCACTCTGTTCTCTTTAGGTGTGAATGATATCATGGCGGTGGTTCTTAACCCGTGTAAACCTGAAGCAACAGCGTTCAGATCGAAGGTTAGTTTTCCATACTTGACTCACATTTACCCACCTTCCTCGTCTCCGCTGAAAGTGAATATTAAATCAATCCTACCCATGGGTTTTTATACATTGCGAAACTAGTAGCATATTCATCCATATCGATTGCTGTTTGAAACACCCGTCCAAGACTTACACTTTCTGGGAGGGAGAACAACCGCCACTTGAGCATCACGGCGATTGAACTGAATGTTCTTAAACTAGGTTTCATTTAATTTACAATCAGTATTTGAATAAGGCCAAAATTATTATGTAAGATTTATGCCCGAGCAATATTTCCTTCGTTCTCGTCAGTTACGAAGTGATAATGGAATAGATAAAGGAATGAGTGCGTACAGACAAAATAAGTTTGTCTAGCTAACAATCATAGTTCAGTGTATGACATGGGGTATTTGAACTTTTAATCAGTATACGAAGAATCGATGTAGGTAATGAAGTAGGGTTGTATGAATATAGTAGGAAAGTGTGGAAAACAGTAATTGAACAACGAGGCAGTAAGATAAAATATATAATTAAAGGAATGACATGTGTAGTGGATTACCAGGGTGGTGTTAAGTTCACTACACATAAGAGTGGTTTCTTAAAGCTTATAGTTAGTGTCTGATAAAAAGCTAAAGCGTACATCTTACTTGGCATCATCATCATAACGGTCATGAGCCTGGCCAGAAGGTATTGGAGCTCGGGCTGCCGCTCACATGCAATATCTTATAAGAAGACGTTACTGATAAGTTTAAAAAACAACTCAGTGGAAAAACTAGAAATGATGTGAATGCAAGCGCACCATTGACTGCGACACTACCATCTCGGATAGCGTTTCTAGCCAGCGGTTTGAGTGATCACACAGACCCCAACCAGTCAGGCGACACCCACCCACTTCACTCAGAACAGTAATCGGTCCTTTGTGTTATGTCCCCAATTAAATGCACGACCACCTCGTTGTTTTACTTCAGTGTTATTGGTCTGGTTATATGACGTCTTGTGCGTGAACGCTCAGGGGGGACCTGGAGTACGTGACCCAACCATCACAGACTGTGCAACCTGATTAGTTGGTCATTTACTCGCGTATTCCGGGCGTTCTAAAGTACGCCCTGTTGAACGGCCACATCGCTCACGTGATTAGTCCACTTGATGTGGGTTAATTGGCGGAGACAGTGATTTTGGCCTTATGCAATTAGGATGCCGTGCTTGAACTTAGAATGTGAAGTTGACTGAGTAAAACGATAATACGATGTTTTATTACATTTTTCTCACCGTATAGGCTGAAAGGTACTTATAAAATGAGCGGTGTCAACTTTTTGGCGGGCACTGCTAAAAGCTGCTTAATTTAAAATCAATGTGAACGTTTGTATGAAACTGTACTCATATTTATTTAAAATCGTTATACTTTTCAAAATCTAACAAACGATTGTTTCAGTGTTCTTTCCAAACGTCTTCAGTTCTGGACCGTCGTTTTCTGGTAGAAATACTATCTGTCACCAACCGATGGGACATTCGTTTTGAATCTACACTTGAGGTTTACTAGCTCTGTCTACGAAGAGCCATCTATTTAGCAATCACTGTTTCTTCTCAACAATATAATATTCGTGTGAATGCGCAGGTTGTTACTTTAGTTCAGCTGCAGCTCGTCTATGTACTAGTAGTGTCGCCTTGAATGTACGCATCTTCATCTCCGGCATCATGTTTCTGGCTGTATACCGTAGTGGTTACATCCGAAGAAACGTGTCCAAAAGGACCATCTTCGACGTTCTTCTAAGACAGCGTTGGAATGTGCAGTTTCCAGTGTGGTGTCGATTTTCTGACTTATTACGTCGACAACGTCGCTTAATCTACGACGAATCAGACATCGTCAAATTACTTAAACAGACTAAGGATATCAACTAGTTTGTGCGGATCGTTCTTCGTTTCCCAGCCACGCGTAGTATTAGTTCAGTTTTGTCAGGGGGCTGAGTCTGCGTTCTATCTTGATTATGATATTTGTAGGTTAATGCTTAGGTTCGTGTTCTCGGGCTACCGCATAAGTGTTTGTTATTGAGGATACTTAAGAAGCCATAATATCGTTTGTCAACCTGAATATGGATTTGTCTACGATAAATGGATATATTTCACAATCGTACACTTTTTCTATGTGACTGCTAAAATTGATCTGTCCGAGGGGAAGTTGCTTACTGATTATCCTCCTCTAATGATCCTTACCCGTCTACTGTTGTTGATGTATCACAGAATCACCACTTGATCAACGAAGATTTCAAGCGGTGGGTCTTCACTGATGGTAATCTAAGCGCTTCCGTACCGAGTGCGACCTGATTCAGTCGAATTTCTGCTTTGTATGTCATCACACCCACTGACTGGTAAACTAATTTGTAGAAAAGTAGCGTACGTACTTTATATGCACGGTTATAAAAATCAATTATACTGAGCTCCTTAAAATGAAACTCAGGTCGGATCAGACTAAATATTTGGTTTCCCATTCCAAAAAGGTGACGCAGTTGTCCCTGTCGCTTTTATCACACAAAGACCGTTTATTGAAGGATACGGTTTATGGGATTACGTGATTTCGTCTAAAGAAGCAATGTTTGTATTGATTGCATTAACAGATTCGATTTTGTTTCTACACATTCCGGTCGTTGAACACATTCCGTTTTATTGGGATATCAATTGGGCGTCGTCTTTTGGGTTTAATACGAGATACAGTAATCAGTCAGTCCATAGACTTAGTTGCGTTCATATACTGGTTTTATTAACTGGAGTGGTGACCGAAATGCAGTTTGAGAGCGATGTCGGTTAATTCAATGAGCAACGGTGGCAAAATCACATCTGTAGCATCTAAATGAGTTTTAATTTATACCATGTGTCTAGCGCTTTAGTCTGGTGGTTTCTCATCAGTGAATGAAACGTATCGGGTTATCGAGGGCTCTGACGTTCAGAGACCAATGAACACCGTACTATCCGCCTACGTCCGTCTGTCACCGATTCGTCACGTGCATGGCCACGCATCATTCGTACCAATAAACAGCTGGTACAGACAAAGCCGCTGTTGTCAGTTGGCGGCCGTGTGACCGTGCTAACGGACCATCTGGTTGTGTCTCAAACAACTTTACATGCAATAATCGATCACCTGATTTGTCTTAATTTCCTGTCAGCTTCAACTGGTTGAAGTTTCATTATGCGATGAAAAATGTTGTCTTTTCCATAAGTATAAAGCATTATGTTATGGCCACTGATTTGGACAAAGAGGACAGATGGCCGCACCAAACAATACGATGGACATAAAAATTAAACACCAAAGAAGCATAAGGTCCCCGATACCATGACGGTGACTGACTGTGAAACCCAATATTGTGGGTTTTTGCTATTCTGTCCGCGTTGATCTGCAATCGGTCTGCTGTATGCATACTTAAAAATTCGGGGAATTTTATGTGGACATGATTCAGCCTGGTCTTCTTTGTTCAAAATCCTTTTTTTTATACTTTATTAGCTATGTTGTATTACTGATGAGTAGTCGGGGATTTTGTTTATTTCAGATTGAGCATCACCCACAATTGATCGCAGCTTTCGCATTCCCATAGACTTTCCATTCGGCCCCTTCCGTAAAGAAGCGCTAGACTCGAGTTTCGCTCTCATTAGAGCTCGTCAGTAGTACATATCCTTGCCACTACTGGGACTAGATCACCGGCCACGCCTTCATGAGGCAACCGTTTTTACAACTGTGCCACTGACCTCACATTAGGCACGACCGAATCATCATATGTGAACACTTGTGGCAGTTAAGCATCAGTGTGAACCACTGATGTATTGCTGTCTGTGATGATGATGATGTGAACACTCAACCACTTTCGCTTGTGAGTAATGATCAGGTTGCCCGATCTTCTCGAGAATAGACACTGTTTCTGTCGGTTGACTCCGATCGATAGCCCCGCGATTAGGACTTCCTAGACAGGTCGAACTTTCTGATCATTACTCACAAGCGAAAGTGGTCGAGAGCTCACATATGATAATTCAGCCGTGCCTAATATGAGGTCAGTGGCGCAGTGGTAAACACGGTTGCCTCATGAAAGCGTGGCTGAAGATCTACTCCCGGCAGTGGCAAGGATATGTACTACTGACATGCTCTAATGAGAGCGAAACTTGAGTCTAGTGCTCCTACTATTCGAAAGGAGCCAACTGGAAAGTCTGTGGGAACGCGAAAACTGCGATCAATTGTGGGTGATGTTCTATGTTGTATTTCTTAAGAGTACCTACATTTTCGCCTTTTTGCACAATTTATCGCACAGGTTGTTTGGTTTTTATTTCTGTTAGCTTGCGAAAAGATCGATCGCTTCCGTTACTCCAAAGTGTACAATCTCGCAGGTACTTTTTGATCGGACCTCTGCCAAACCGACTGAAGCTCCTGTTCCGGCAAAAATAGCTCGCAAGTTATCGGATTGCACGTCGAATGGGCACATGGAACAGAATGATTTGCTCAATGGCCAGGCTATAATACCAGTTAACGGGATCAATAAAGATGTGTCACATCTACTGACCAATTCTTGCAATCTGAACACAAACTTTTCATCAGCGGTGCTTGACCCCGAGCCGAAAGTTCCATCCGAAAATGGTTGTACTCCAGTCGTATCCAATAGGCTCGTGACAACTCCGTCTCATTGCCCGAAGTTAAACGAACTCGTGTCCGGGGAGACGGGCTTGGTGTTATTGCCTTTGTTTACCACCTTCAATTTGTCATCTGCTCTGACGAGTACTCATACCAAATCTTCTGACGCACTAGTTAGTGTTGCGTATTCAAATAACCTTAAGCGATGCGAATTTGGGGCCTGTTTGTCAAACGATGTTTCTAACGCCGCTTCTGAGCTAAAATACCCCATTGGCTTGGCACCCGTGGGGTGCAAACCAACTGCAGACCGTGAGACATTGTGCAACAAAACCGTTGTACAGTACACGAACAAAAGCTCCACGGAAAATATTCCAGGATCACCGGATATACCTCAGATGGATTCCGCCTCTAGTGTCTGCCGGTGGGCTGCCTGTGGTCGAACGTTCCAACACGTAAAAGAGCTTTCAACCCACCTCGTCTGTGCGCACCTACAGGGCCAAAATTTGAAGGTGAGTAGATATTTTTAAATGACTGACCACTTGTTGGTATACATTCTGGAGAAACACGGAATAATGTGGTTTTCAACGTTCATGTCGCACGGATCCGATAAGCATGTTTTACATATACTGTGTTGCCCTCACTCATACTTGCTGCACACTTATGGACATGCATCATCATTATCATCGTCATAGACAGCAACACATCAGTGGTTCCCACTGATGCTTAACTGCCACATAACCACGAAGAAAAAAAGCAAACCCAGTGCAGAAAGACAAGAAAAAAGAAGGGTACTGTAAGCGACCTAACTACTGAAAACAGCTACTTCTATATTCAAACATTCAGCATCAGGGGGCCTACACCTCACAAAAACAAACAACCCAGCTGTAAGTAAGGGTAAAGCATCATCAGCAAAACAGGTTCCTTTCAGCTTTCACTACTCGCGTCATCAAATGCACATACTTCACAGACAACTCGGTCAAACAACGACAACATTCACGCCACTGAGTTCGATTAACCGTCATCTCACCAGATGTCTCTGGCCGTCGACTCTGTGAATCGTAAGGTCCCCAGCCCGGCATACGAACCCTACCTACAGTAACTAATCCTTTGGTGACATGCGCTGACTGAGTAACCACCCGCTCAGTTTGAATGGCGTCTTTGTAAACACCATTCACGTGACCATTTCTCATTTGCCTTTTCGTTAGCCATCCCGACAACACAATTCCATCTAATTCGGTGGACTGCTCGACAAGCACCAAAAACACTCAGCGATCCATCGGAATGTAAACAGAGTGCTCAATTGGGACCCCGCTACAGGCAGACGAATCGATAACATAAGTATCTCCACAGTGTAGGTTGACGATGGATCAGTCGACGTATGCTTCGATTTGGTTTACTGGAAGGAATGTGTTGTCTCTCTTTGATCACCTCGTCAATCGTAGAAGCTAAAGGAACTTACGACAATACTCTCCTTGTCAAACACGAAATCACCAACGCTTTCGAGATCAAACGAACGAATGGGGGTAACACATAGGGATCAATAAAAATGTTGGTTGGGTAAGCAAATAGCATTCCTCAAAGGTCACGCGAACGATTTCCTCTGGGACGCCGGTACCAAAAACAACTTATCTCTTGGAAATTGTTGAATTCGAGAGCCGTGCGTGAAAAAGATGGCTCATAAATTTACAGCTTAAAGCGGCAAGTTGACTTATAAACTGAACACTACGATGAACAGTTTAACTGGTCTGAGCCAGTTCATTCGGTTTTAAATGACGGAAATTGTGTGGTTACTTATGACATACCTTATAACCTTCCGTTGGAAACCGAAGTAGCTGTGGAGCCTCAAATATTGAAACGCATTAAGGGCCATGTTTGCACCTTCTACCTCCAACACTTTTCAGAGATAGCGGTGGAGGACTGTTATCTAAACTGTCCACACTCCTCCGTTCCATGTGAAAGACGGAAGAGGTGCCTCATGACTGGTGTCTATCAACAATCATTCCAGTTTTCAAACATACACGACGTTATGTCGCATCTAAGCTGCTCACGGGTCTCCTTATGTGGTGGCTTTCGAATGACTTGAAGAACTAATTCGGAGAAAAACAAGCAAGTTTCCGGCCTGTATCGATCATATTTTCACCTTGCTAGAGACATCGGATAATTGGCACTCCTTTTCTCAGCTAACGGTCGTGTGTACGTACGGTTCTGCCCTTTGCATCAGAGACGTGACCGATCCGTGCAGAAGGTACTTATAGACTCTCAGTATTCGATCACCGTTGTCTCTGCCAGTTAGCCTGTATCAATTGTGTTGGTTACGTGAGCATTGCTTTGTTCAGTTTGGTTGCTGATGGTTGGAACAGACCTCAAGACGATCACGGGCTATAAAAGTCTTGACCGTTCCGCTGGGCAAGGTTGGTTGTTACCATCTACCTGGTTTAAATGTTCGTGATCATCCGCACTACCGTTTGTGAACACTGTTCGACATACCAACGTGTCGCAATCAGCGAAAAGCGTGTACCAGCAAACATACTTCATCTTTTTGAGACTCAGTGGTTTTTTTGGATTTTTCTGTGATACACCATCCACACTTGATCGCATCCGCCGCATGCAGATAAGTATCTCGACTGGCCCACTTCACAACGAGACTGGACCTTGACGCGGTGTGACGGCTTGCGCATCTCGATGACCTATTGGGCTAAACTGGATGGTGTGGTCACCACACCGATAGTCACTCACACCAGGCAGGCTAATAGGTAGAGGTCTGACAAATCAGTCTCCTGGTCCTCCAGGTTGGGAGTTAGAAGAAGGTTAGCATCTTTTTCCGAAAAATGTACCAGTTCTGGTACACTGCCACCCACCCGCTGCCTTGTGGTATAGGCTTTTGAGCCAAAGGCTTTGGTTGAAAACCTTAATCGTTCTCCTGTCTAGGTCTGGGCGCCCTGGCAGTATGTCAGTCCACACACAACCATGAATACTCATAACACTTAATTTTGTGCTGCAACGGCCGTCTCACAGTATAAACCGGGTCGCCCTATCTGCTGCATACAGCAGGGTGGATAGGCAAACACATGCTACTGCTGACCCCTACTCCCTGTCCTATCAAATTTAGTTATCAGGCCCCTCCCGACCTCCATTTCCGATAGTTACTCCACCGGTCCCACAACAAATGTAGCTGACCATGGTAACATTGGGCCGGTAAGTTCCGTTTCTTGCTATTCAACTTCAGGCCTTCCTCGTCCCTTGCTTACACCCAGAATGCGAATTAATGTATGTGCCTTGAACGTTCGCACTCTAAAACAGATAGATCAACAGGCCGCTCTTGCACGAACGTTAGACTCATTGCATGTCGATGTCTGCTGTATCTCGGAAACTAGAATCCAGGACAGTCGTCAGCGTATGGAACTAACAGCACCCACATCGTCAAGTTTTGAAGCAGCGTCATGTATACCGCCGGCCAACAATTGCCGTATTTCTCGACTATAAAGGTGCGTTCGATTCCGTGAATCGATCTACACGTTCAGAGTAGCTTAAACGCAGGTGTGTACCGACCAAGTATGTAAACATACTGTCGGCGCTTTACTCTCATACTTCGGCTCAGATTAGGGTTTACGGTGAGATGTCTGACAGTTTTAGCACCAAGGGCGGCGTACGTCACCATTTTTGTTCAATTTCTTCATGGATGAAATAATGGAGGACTGTCTACGGCACTCAAATGATGCTGGTGTGAACCTCCTACCTGGTGGAAGGCTGACTGATCTTGATTACGCTGACGACAAGGTGTTGCTGTTTGACAACTTTCAAGCAGCACAAGCAGCGCTGAACGCCATTTCGCGTTCTGCTAAGTACTTCGGAATGCGCTGTGCAGCCTCGAAATGCAGAGTGTTTCTGGAAGATTGCTGTTATTACGTAGGTTTAATGTTAGATAATGAAGTCGTGGAGGTTGTTGACCGGTTTGCATATCTGGGAAGTTACATCAGCGGGGGCGGCGGAAGTATAAGGAATGAAGTAGAGACTCGTATTTCCAAAGCTAGAGCGGTGTTTACTAATCTGAGGCGATTATGGCGACAGAGAGGTATTTCTCTGAAGCTTAAAGGTCGCATATAATAGACAACAGTGAGGGCTGTATTACTTTACAGCAGCGAAACACGGCCCCTCAGGGTAGCAGACGTGAACCGTCTTCAGATGTTTGACCACCGATGTCTGCATTCAATCGATCGTATCGGGCGGCACCAACGAGTGAGCAACGAGGAGGTTGAGAAGCGGGTGTTTGGCACTGATTGTCAAACGTGTTCTTTCGTTCAGTCCTCACACTTGCACAGACTTAGTTGGTTAGGCCATGTACTAAGGATGCTATCTAGTCATTTGCCGACGCTGCGGTCGATTGGCGCAAGGTGCGAGGTGGACAGATGATGACTTGGCGTAGACAAATGAAATCGTTCACGTAGGGGTTGGCTACTGTAGATCGGGTTCGTCTTTCGGGCTGGAGCCTTCGCGACTCAGAGTCGGTGGCTTGAGATGTTAGGTGAGATGGCGGCTGACCGAGCTCAGTGGCGTGAAGGTTGTCGTTGTTTGGCCGAGTTGTCTGTGAAGTGAACGCACTTAATGACACGGGGCATTGAACGCTGTAGGGAAGACGTCTTGCTGATGACGCCTTATATTAACTTACAGCTGGGTTGTTTGTTTGTAAGGTGTAGGCGCTTTGATGTTGTATGTTTGAATGTAAACGTGGCTATTTTGTTTATGGCTAGGTCCCCCTTTCCCTTTTTTTCTTCTCTCTTCCTATACAGGGTTTGCTTTTTTCTACTTCGTGGTTGTGTGGCAGTTAAGCATCAGTGTGGACCACTAATTTATTGCTGTCTATGATGATGATGATTTCGAAAGCAAGTAGACTCGAGTTGCGATCTTATTTGAACCCATTAGCAGCGCATCTCCTCGTCCGGTCAGGTATTTTACCTCCGGCCCTCTTGTTTTTGGGACTGGTTTGTTAAGCGCAGTGCCAGTAACTTCACAGCATTTATGACCGAATAGGCATGAAATCAAGAACCGCAGCCAAGTATGCTTAGTGTTCAGCTGGAACTAATCCAACTCTCCGAACTTTAGTTAACGACTTAGACTAAGTTCAGCTAGTTCAGTGAAAGTGGTCACTTCAACCTAACTGAGAAGTCCTGATCACAAAGTTCTCGGTTGGATTGTACAGGGCTGCTCTGTTTACCCTCCTTTCAAAATGATAACGCAAGCTGAGCACCGCTTACACAGGGTTGTGGATGAGCCTTTGAATATGATTACTCAGTCATACTTATTGTTAGGTTACTGACATTGTGGTTAACACACTGGTCTTACAAGCACGAGAACCTGAATGCAAATTGTTAGGACGCCTACCGTGTTACCGTCCCAAGGCGCCTCTGCCGTGAGAAAGGAACAAGCGATTGACTTTGTCCTAGTTTGCGGACCTGCTCAGAGCGGCCGAGAGAGAGGCCTTGGCTAGTTTTTACACGTCAGACTTTTTACTCCGTTGTGCCCATTAGTGACCCTAACCATTTTCTCCGATAAATGTCCTATTTTTATGATTCGGGAATGTTCTTATGGCCACTGCGTAACCTATAAAGTACTTTGTCCTTGTCGCCTTGATCGCACACGTTTCGGGACGGAACAAAGCTATTTTTTGTACGCGTCTTTTGGCTTGTCTTGGAAGCGAATACGGGAACAGTCGCAGTACTTTTCGGGACCGATATTTTCGTGTAAATTATTAACGGGAGGAGAATCCGAATTCTGCCAAGCGCATTAGGATAGCAAGGACAAACCAGCGTATTGTTTAGGAGGGTTTGCAACACAACTTCTGTCCCGGACGAAAATATGCACTATTGATGATCTTTGATGAGAGTAAAACTCAAATCTAGTGCTTTTTTTTTCGAGGTGAACAAGCCGAAATGTTTATCTGAATGCGAAGGCGGAGATCAATTACTTTTGTTTATTTGTTCTTCCTCACCATACACTTGTACTTATTTATTGCTCATGGTCCATTTTCAAGAACGTCGTCAGTCCGAGCCATAATAACTATGGGTATGGCTCAAAGCTGAAAATGCTAACAGACGAGTAGTCGTACAGATAGTACACGTCTATAAATTGCAGCAAGTTTGAGGGAAACTAGTACAGACAATGTGAAAATATGTTCATAAGTTGTGTCGGATCCGTTTTATAACCGAGCGCTTTCGCTTGCTGTTGTTTTGCACGTTTTTATGGGCTTATTTAAAATCTTTACATCACATCTCAAAACGGCATGAAACTGCACTGTTTTATCGTTCATGTTTATACTCTTGTGTATAATGATGCGTATTTGTTCGTTTGATTTTTGGTTACAGGGCCGTTCCATTATTCCACCAACTGACCGTCTTCGATTTGTTACTAATCCAAGGATCGGGTGTACTAGGTGACAGATTAAGTCAAATCATCAAGCCTGTCTCTGACCTGACTAGTTATTGCAGGTTGAACATCTCTCATAATTGATCGCAACTTTCGCGTTAACAGTAACCTTTCGAAAGAGGTGGACTGCGTAGTCTGAAAATGTGAAAATTGCGATCACTCATGAGTAACGCTCTATCCGTCAGTGTCCTAATATTTATCAAATGTGTATTTATCGAATGCGTGCGTGCCATCTGCTGCAAGCTATTCCGTCTTGTTTTACAACAGTGTATGTGTCTAATATGTTACTGATCACGTTGCCCAACCTATCGGTGTCTTAAACCGAGATATAAAAGTTTTTGTACAATGTAACCTTGAAACACATTTCGCTGCATCTCATCAAGGACGTGACTGCATACAATGCGATGTTTTGCCGTGATTAGCCCACTTGGCCTACTGCTGGTCGTCTCGTTGTCCATTTGGAACTAGAGGTAGATGCGCATCTTCACCGACTTTATGTCCTATAGCTCACCGACACCAAAGAATTGACAATAAATATGCATGGCTTGGTGAGCCAGTTACATGTCAACTTCAACTCCACCCTTGAACCCTAGTGTGATGATTTTCTGGTGTCCTGAACTTTCTATCACGGCACCTCGGCGATGGTTACGTACTACAGCCTGCCCATCAGGAACACTTGAAATTTCATAGCTTTGCGCCGATCTAGTACAGACGCAGTCTAGTAAGATTTGTCTTGCCGTATCAGATGAACTTGCTTGATGGAACCCCCGACTAAGTAGACGTCATTGTTGAGAGCAACACTCAAAGTAAATGGCTGTCCATCAGCATTTCTTCAGAAATTCAGCAAATAAGAGGCAGTTGCATGATTAGTTCTACATTTCCGACATTGAAAGTCTATCTTCGGTCGACCTACAAAGTTTCGTATATCACCATTTTGTTGGCAGCTCATCTCAGGACACTTGTGGGACGCACATTCTAAGCAGCCCAACTGATCATGTAGTTGATTACCAACATAATTATAACGCCACCACTAGAAACAGCGCTACTGCTCAGTATGAAATCTTACACCATCTATTGATTTTTGTGTGTGGTTTGGATTATTTACGGACAGGACGTAGCAACAGTTACGTAATCGGGTCAATGAACACTTCCAAGTCTGGTTACTTAAAGCGTTCATGGCCACCATCACGCCATAACACAACCGGGATGTGCTAAATTACAGAGAATCAGTATCATCCGGCGTTCAACACTTACCGTCATGTTGATCTGAATTAATCCCTTATCGAACATTCCGAATATCAATCAAATCCGTCAGAAATCGACAACTTCTCCGGTTCGTCAAGGCCGTAACCATTAACAAGTGAAAAACACGTATATGTATACAGTAAGACATGCAAATCAGTTCCAAGTTGTCTCGGTCACTAATCTGTCCCTGATATGTGTTCGTGTTTTAGTGTGATTATTGACTTTTTCAATTTGCTTTGAAATGCCTACTGAATTTTGCATATTTAAATCTATGGACTGCGGTGTGTTTCTGACGAAATGCAGGGAGGTGTGCTTGAGCGATTCATGTTAGCGAAAAGAAGTTGATTTCTGTCCTAGGTAGCCAAAACGCTTAGCCTCGTATGTCACGCACCAGCGAACACCTGAAAGGTGAAAAGTTAACGGTTTACACAATTTACTTTTCTGTTTCATTTAGGCCACCTGTTCCTGGAATGGCTGTACTGAACGACTATTAGATTCATCGCAAGAAACGCTTCGGACTCACATAACTCAGAAGCATATCTTTCAGTCTGACTTGCCTACTGCAATCGGTCCAGCCATTACTGTCCTGCCTCGTTCGGATTTTCTGACAGTCGAACACTCACGGTCACCTGTGACCGTTCAATCACCGGGCACCGGATTTAGTACGGAGAACGTTTCTGACTCAAGTGGTATAACCGTCGAAAAGGATCAATCAATAAATCCCTCTGATGTTGTTGAAGAATGTGATTCTCTTTTACGGGTGTCTCAGTCTACAGACATTTTCGTAGCTGACAGTGACAACTGTTCAGATTTCTGTGCGTCTGACAGAGCATGTTCCCCCGGGTGTGGTCATGAACGACGTGAGGTCGACCAATCCCCTGTGACGTCTCTGCCGCTTTCGCGCCCACGCACTCTTTATTCACCTCCGTTGGTACTATCAGAAGAGTGCCGCAGGGCCTTGGCATGCGGGACACCCACTTCGCCGTTTGCGCCTTCTCCGATGCGTGAGGGTCCTGTTACAAAGCATATCCGTCTCACCGCTGCGCTGGTGCTAAAAAATTTACTCCGTTACAGCCAAACCGCTCGTCGGTAAGTAACAACTTATCGTAAACCTCAGTCCAATTCATTCGGTTTAATGTTACGTCGCTTCCAGTTGTGTTAAGTTTGTACTTTCACAAAAGTTCGCATTTCACATCACGTGCCTGGTGACATTACCTTTTGCTATCATAGAATCTGGCGCGTTAGAACCGTAGTTCTGGCTCTTCTGTTATTGCATGCGTACATCACTTTTTCGTCCCTGTCTTGGCAATGTTTTAGGGTCGGAGTCGCCATTCTGGGTCACTCTACCACTCACACTGTGGTTTCTTTATTCGTGTACATGATGTTTTTCGTCGCATGCTTTTCCTCTTTTTCGACTACACGTTAACAGATGTTCTTACATTTTACAATGATTAAGCTATCTGTCCATTGTCTAGCCACTCCTGTGGGCTTGTGCACATCACGCTATCAGACTGACCAGATTGAACGAGCTTCAACGTCTGAAAGAGCATCACAGCCCTTCCTCACCACATTTCAGTATGTCGCTGGTTACGCCGTAGATTAGGTTGAACCGAGCCACTTTACCACTCAATGCGTTCATTGATTTTTATGGGTACTGTTGTTTCACGACTGTTCATCTGTTTCGTATTCTTCTAAACACCAAGGATTTGATTCACATCTGACAGTCGTGATATATTGATTTGAAAATGAGCGTTGGAAGAAAACGTCAGTTACTACGTTTTTTCTGCCTCTCTTTCTCGCCCACAGGTTCATGATAGTTTGGGAAAGCTTACTGTGTGAACTGGCCTTCTCTACCCTGGAATCTGCACCGACCATTTTCGAGTGCCTGAGTTACTTGAATCAGCATAGTAATCGGACCGCATTGAATCGCGATTTTCCAACCTCTTCTGTGCCAAATGCGGTCGAAGATTACAGCTGTTCCGACCAGTAGTTGTCTTTTGAAGCCTTTACTTGTAAAAAAAAATCTGTTTGCATTTTCTTCTTCCCATTCATTGGTGGTCCAATGGCATTTATGTAGGACACTTTTAACTGCTGTACAAATCCAGTTTCTTTCCGTACTACGCATATCTACTTGTATCATGACTTGCTTGGATTTTAGACCTGCGAATGTTTCTTTTTCTTCTGCTATCCCGATGTATGTGAACCCCGGTAACTTCCCGTCTGTCACGGTTTTTTTGTAGGTCAGTTGTTGGTTATCATGCTTTTCGAGCGACTAGTCATCATTCATTCTTTCGCATTGTTCCCTTCCTTGTTAAACTGAAGAGCAGTATCACCCTGCTTTTACATCTTTGCACAAATTTACGCGATCTCTACTGTGATGCAGCAGCCAAGCGATTTCGAGCAAATTCATCGTGTACAGATGATTGTTGACTTGATACTTTTCGCATCTACAAATCGGTGCATTTTTTCTCGATAGAATACATTATGTTGTACTGTCTTGTTTATTTGATTCCGCTCTGTCGTTGAGGGGGTTGTTTGTCGATGGATAGATTATCTGATTATTCACGTTTTCCGGTCGTTTTGATTTCGCTTGATTGTTTATTTGTTTTAATCGTGGCTTATTTGATGGAAAATTCTTGACCGTATAAGTTAAGTTACCTATATATGCTTAATACGTTTGAATTGTGTTCGGTGGCTTTGTACACTGGTGCGTGTTTGTACTCTGCAGTTTATGATAACATCACTTTTCTGGATTGTTGTTGGTCCGCTTACCTTGGAATTCTCTCTCACCAGTACGGTGTGGTAGTGAACTTGGCATCCTCCCAAATCGACCCCACAATGCTTAGGAAACGTATGTATACGTCACGCAATACGACAATACTTATAAGGCTGACCTGGTCGAGACTTGGTTATCTTTTGGTGTGCTGATGGTCGTAATGTGATCAGATGGTCTTATTTATGGACTTTCATTTGGACTCGAGTGCCACGCTTATGTTTCGACAATCTCTTCATCTCATTCGTTTCAGTGTTGACGGAACTCAACTCGTCACCTGACGGCAGTACCGTCCGTAGGACTATCATGCCCATGTTCAGTAGTATATCCGGTTATTTCGCATTCGTTGTTCCTTCAGTGATAACTACGTCCCAGTGATCTTCACCTTAGTGCATCATGCAAGCGCAGTTCCCGGAAGACCTGTGTGTCCGTAACATACGTGCTTGCGTATGTCTGTTTATCACACTCACGCATCTAAATTGGGCCGGTCGTCTACAGCTATGCCGAAATCTCTGGTTTAACCAACTTTGGGACCTGTAGTCTCGGGTTTGTTGTTTTTGGACCGTTTTGTCGCTTCACCACCCCCCAGTTCTGCGGTACATTGTGATGGGTCTCACATCCAACCGATCTGGTGTCAAAACTTTGCCACTCGGCTAATCTCAATAGGGTGTGTCAGGTGCTATTTCTATACCACATACCTTGATTAGTCTTCCACTTTATCAGCGTTAGTCGATAAATGTTCCATGTGAATCGACTCGATAAGTAAATTTCCCAGTTGCTTACAACACTAAGGTCGAAACCAAGATTGTTGTCAGGTTTCTTCGTTCGCCTGTACTTTGCCAAATAACTGTTATCGATCAGAGTCGATGGTACCTATACGTTGCTTCTTGTCGACAGTCATGAGTGGTGGGTTACGTCCACCATTGCGAGGTTTTGAGCGTCTCCATTTGTTGTCATATTACTTAACCATGCTGTCCGTAAAATGTAAAAACATGTGTATATATTTTATGTAATCACATTGTCGACTGGTACGGTAAGCAAAAGTGAATTACGCTCTTGTGAATGGGAATTAGTTCTACAAGTGTTCTGACGTTGGTATGGGAGGGGGGGTGAATCTTGATTAATTGTTCGTGCAGTAGATCCTGTGTTCTGTAACGTAAGAGGAAAACAAATCAGCTATAACTGTTCCAAATTTAAGTCTTTCACTCAATAAACTAGCTTTGTATACACAATACACCTAATTAGATAGTCTGATCACTCTTATCAACCAAGGAGACTGTCATTGTGAGACAAGCCAACAACGTGTTTGAATGATGCATCCGGTAGTAAGTTCAAAGATGTCGACTACCTATCGTGTATACTGGAAACCCACCGTCACAATTGAGATACTGATCGATGTACCAAAATTAAACATTCTTCCACATTTGCCTCTCAAATGAGATGATCTCAGAAATCTGTTCGTCAGACGGTAAAATTTTGCATTAAAGCCCATCTTTAACTCTGTCGTCGACTACATGGCAACTCAAACTCCAGAGCCCCCGGATGTTATATCGACTACCCCACCCTATACAGATGTAGGTGCTCGGTCATCTACAATGGAAACAATCACGTCATCGGACAGCAAAGCGTAAAACGAATTGGATCGTTCGCTTGGCAGGTCACATCACTTATGCAGTCAGCACGGGGTCGAAACCTAGCTTCATCGATTGCACGTCGCCTTCTCGGTGCATGTCGCCGAGTGACCGTTGTCGAGGCTATCGGTTACTGTGGTTAGTGAACGCACTTTTTATCAGTGAAGCAAGACAAACTGTCAGTTTGTCCTAACCGTGTTAGTGCACTTTGACTTTACCGATGTATGTTTTTGTAATTCTGCTATCTGTGAGTATGATCCATCATCATAACAGCTATGAGCCTAACCAAGAGGCACGGTGGCTCGGGCCGCCGTTCACCTCAACAGTGACGTGGAATATCCTAGAAGAAAACGTTACTGAGGAGGCTGAAAATTATTGAGAGAAGACTAACAGGAAGAATTAGAAATGGTATGGATACAGGT
>JTDE01001018.1:117095-147740 GCA_014338405.1 Paragonimus skrjabini miyazakii | reverse complement strand
ACAGGCATTATATACCCTTCCTTTCAGCGACAACCGGACGTCTTTCCGGCGTCACAGATCCATTAATAAACCGTTTACTTTTGCTATATACGGGCATGTTGCCCACGTGGTTATCTCATGTAATAAGGACCACTTAGTGCCGACTACGATTGATGAGTTCTCGAATCGCAAAGCAGAACAGATCTCGTACAGACGTCAGACATTTTTCTTTTCAAGACAACTGGCTACTTTTCGATGCCACAGATGGCGATGTTCGGTGAAAACTACGTATGCCTTTGCTGTTTTCACGAGTATTTTCGTTGTGATATCGCGGGCCTATGCCATTGAAATGGACGAACCAGAGAAGCTTGTCGCATAAAAGTTGAAATCGAATTAGCTCCGTTCAGTTTTGTTTACTAACGTCACATGCAACAGCGCTCTTTTTAGGAGTTACGCAGTGCGCTTCCTTCGCATCCCGAATTCTATCGGACACGCTCATCCGTTGATTTCATTCCTATATGTAGCTGCTTACAGATAACGTTGTAAGGTCTACACTGCTTATGAATAATCAGTCCCCTGGAGCAGATAATTATCTTACTGGCTTAGTTGATTGTGTCTATTCATTCACCCGCTTGCCGCGTTCAATTTGGAGCGTTTGAGAGCCGTCGAAATGCGTTTACTCATACGTTCAACGCATAGACCCGCATCTGCCGCACTGAATGCTGACCAAAATCGTTTACCGGTATGCGCCACTCGCATCTGACAACAGTCCCCATTTCGGTTCAATCGATCCGGATCAGACAGTATGATTCAGTTGCAGTTCAGTGGCCTGGTTTCCGAATGCGCTGCAATCCTATAGATTGTTGATTGCATAGTCCAGATTCACTGATTGATTCAATGGAACTCAGTTTAGGCGTTGCGTCATATGTGAAGTATATACAGGGTAATTTCAGTAATAACCTATCGATGATGTTTTTGATTATGCACACATACGTTCATGAAAAATCACCTCAGTCAAGTTTGCATGTATTGTGTGAAATTCAGTAAACCAACGTGCCACAGGTATTGTCGCACGCGAAATGGAGTAACTTGTGAGGTGGAGCGAATCAAAATTACAGCTATACTTGATGAGTCTAAATGAAAATAAAATGAGGCAAAAGTGACTGTGTTCACGCGAAATCTGAATGAACATGCATTTGGGGGGCTGTCTTATTTTCTAGTATTTCGAAAAATGAAATTTCACCTAGATTATGCATTACTCACAATCAATGTCCGAGTTGTTCGAACTACGGATGATCTCATATGTGATGCTCGCTAGCCTTCCGTTTTCTTGACGGTCGAGACCGTAGTTTTTGGTTCCTTCTCTTGTCTGACGGTTTTTGACTTCAGCGCGGTCAATGCCCTTTGGATCTCGTTCACTTCGGAGCTGTTCCCATCGGATATCTTCGTAGAGTTCACTTCTAAATAAAAGAAATTTGAAAAAAGCTTGATTTTAGAACGTTCATATGCGGATGTATGCAACTAAAAACAGATTACGCCATTTATGGTTCCGCTTCTTACGATTGGTTTGAACAGGGCAGTGCTTACACAAGCATGCACATATTATGCATATAATATATATAAAACAGTAATCCCCCAACAAGAAACATGTTCCATGTAACTCAAAAGTGCTTATTCTTAGTGGAGAGGACATTTCAAGCTCATGGAATCTGATGGCTCTGAACGTGACAAAGTAGAACAAATTACTATGTAAGAACTGCTCAAATCGATTTACACTTGTGTTTAGTAATTGGGTCGTATCAAAATGGCTTAGGACACCATAGATCACGTAAAAGGAAATGTGCGATCAGATGACTTTTGACCACAGCCTACTGCAATTACTGCCCAATCATCAAAACGATAGAAGCCTATACATCCCAACACGTAGTTTGCTGCATACAATAATATAATTACTTACCAGCTGGGCTATCTTCAGTCTGCCTAAACCTAAAGGAAAGCCAGATTACGAACACTCGAATCCAGGAGCTCTCAACTCACAGGACAACATCGTAACGATCCAACTCTGATCGTTGAGTAACTCAGCCCAAAAACGTATAACAGGATTGATAACATGATTGGTCCCAAATTTTTCTACGGCACCATTAAAGTATTGTTTAGATAACTAGAGAATGCAGACCTCAATTGCTCACGATGTTAGTCTAGTTCAACAAAACCAACGGGTTCCGAACGGAGTCGATATGGTCAAATGTGAACCGTGACGCGAATAGATCAGATCGAGGATTTGTACCCTCACCACAGACGATTATTAATAAAATAGTTTAGTAAAATTTAGATGGATTAAATAGACCATAGGGACTAAACGTCACACTGGTGATTTGAATACAGAAAGCAAGTAGGAGGAACAAATTTTCTCAGTTCAGCGACCGACAAATTTGTACACACCACGACGGTAATGTGTTTGAAGGTATTTGATTGAACGAACTCGTCAGTACGATGTCAGTAAATGATACACGGAAGACTGCGGACAATCAATGTCGACAACTCTTACAAACTGACAAGTCAACACAGCGATCAATCCGGATAGCACTGTGACGTTGCATCGGCTTTTATTGTAATGGGCATCGAAGCAAAATAAATTGTTTAAGTCGGTCACGTGTTAAAGCAAAGTAGCTATAAGCTGAGCCGAGTCGACCAATGGAAAAGCCGAGGATTTGCCACCAATTATATTTCTTTATTTCATTGATACATCTTGTCTATAAAATAATTCACATAAACTCACTAAAATTGAATCTTACTTTGTGCCACAAGTTTTGTTTTCATTTCGGACGATAGCAAGCTGCCAACAATAAGCTGTAGTTTACACTGGCCACTGAAATAATATACTTATTGAACTTGCGTATTTCGTTCATCTGAATCGGGTTCGTTTTACGCAGCCATTATGTATGCTATAGATAAGGAGATGCGATTGTAAACGTTCCACTCATGTTTGAAAGACTTCACTACTGAATAATACTGTTCACACGTCTGGGCATGCACTTGATAAGCGTTTGCCGTGTATTATGCTAGCAATTTTCTGCTAAAGAATATCCTCATATCAAACCGGAACTAGTGTAAAGTTTACTTGGTTCACGGAGCAGAACTACGGTTTATATTAATCTTTTCTTTGATCAGCTGAACAGGTTCCTACTTCGGATCCAAGCTCAATTTCATCATACCAAAGTGATTAACGAACATTACTCAGGATTAGTTTTACAAAGTTCTGTGATTCGCCCAGTGGCTATAGGTTGGCAAACGGGATATGAATAACCGAGAATTTTTCTGTTTCTTTCTGTATGCTGGCCTCAGTTCATTATTCGAAAGTTTGGTGGTTTATTTCTTCCCAAAAGATGCCCAATACAAAATTCTTTATTCTCAGAGGGGCACTGCATAAGTTATTTTACTGCAAGTGCCGTGCATTCATTGAAGACTCAAAATTTCGAAAGTCTGTTTAGTACAGTGACTTGTATATACTGGAAAACCAATACCTTTTTGCAGAATCACGACGCCGAATTACGTTGGACCGCAACCAGGCCAGTTCTGACCGCCCTTGTGCTTCACAGGTTAAAATCTGACGCAATTTCACTATTCTCTCGCACACAAACTGGACACAACAGCTGATCGTTGTTTTGATTGGTTAATGTTGGTCAGCCTCCATTTTGTTCTGAATGTCTTATGTGCAGGTTCTGACTGATTGCACTTCCTTCAATCTGTTTATAGGATATGAGCACTCAGGGTTCCGTGTGGCGATCTGTCACAGTTGTGCGTACCAAGCATTATCAACTTTTCAGATTCATCAAATTTTTTGCCCAGGGGTTAATCTATATTTTTGAAAAATCTCTCGTGATTGCAGATTGTTTATACGTCTTCTAATCGTAGTCTGTCTGGAAACATATGTATTCCTGTCGACGCAGACAACTACCTAATCCGGTTGCTTTGTGTCACACTGTCGGCAACACTGTGACTTTCATCTACAGGAGACTCGGTTACAGGTCAGGATCTACCACGTTGTTATAGTTCTGCAGCTTGTTATTTGTGAATGCTTGATGTCCAGGTGAACCTTCTTATCTCACTGTTAAAGGTCATTCTATGATCCAATGTCCGATAACGTACTCCGGTTTAAAATGACTGGTCACTTATCGCGCATGAGTTAACGGCGTATCTTGTTATAGCCAGTATAGCAAAGCAATGAATTCTAAATAATTAACTAATCGAAGAGGCTGCTAAGTATTTACAAAATGGCGAGGACAGTTCGTGTGCATTCTAGTTTAAATGGAGGAGAAGATCCGTTAGTGATAGTAAAGTACACGAGAAGTATAATTAACATGGACTTATCGCTGTTTATTGCCCTAAATATACTTCGCTAAAAGACATCGCAAATGTTACTATTGTTTACGCTTAGTCATCTCTGTCAAAATAAGACAGTTCTGTTTTCAAGACCACTGCACGATGCTAAAAATGTGGAGAGTGGTCTTTCACAACAGTCATTAATTTACATTAATTGTTTCTCACAATCCGTTGGTTGTGTATCTGTGGTGAGTTTTAGCTTACTGTGTCTCACTTTCAGGCTGTGGACGTAAGAAAGAAGGGTGGTTCCGTTTGGTTGGGATAGTGAATAGTTTTGTAAATGGTGACTAATGACTGAACTCGATACTTTGCTGCTTCATAATCTCTTCGATAATCTGCAAAGCTCAGAATATAGTCAATTGACCACTTAATGATATTTCATCGTCACATACATTTTCATCAGAGTGAATTACGTTAATGTCATTTTCCTCTGAGGTGCCTCTCATACTTCATGTGTCCATATTTTTGAGATTTTCAAGTACTCATCATTAGTAGCGTACAGTAAAATTCAATTATGTTGACCAATCTCTTCACAAATTAAAAGAAATTATTCACTTCTCCCTTCGAACAGATGTCGTTTCCCGAGCTCGGCACAAATCGTTGACCATCTTGGTTTTCCTTGTTCTCCTTGTTGAAGGACTAATAAGTATTAGGATTAACCATTGTCAATGACTGAATAAGTTCATCAGCGGTAGCCTAAGTATAAATATGGTGTGAGGCAATCAATCAATTTGTGGTGTATATGTCAATACACTTATTTGTATGACCAAACCTTTTGCAAACGACATAAATCCCACATTAGTCATCACAGCATAGCAGCCGTCATAGACACTACACTATCTGGCGCTTGGATGGTCAAAGTTAGACCAGTCAACAAGTGGTACCTGTCCCATCTCAAACTTGAAACCTGTTGTTGCGGAAAGACTCGGCAGTGCTCATCGGATGAAGGTTTTCCTACACACCTTCTACTCGCAACTTTCATTATACTTAATACAAAGTATCCACTGCTAGTTATGATTGAACTGAAAGCCATGACAATTAATTAGTACTATGTTTGCTACAAATATTCTTCTAGATAACGGACAAAATTTAACCCCAAGGATGATAAGGCAACTTTGTGGTTTTTTAAGTGAAAACACGTTCCGCAGCAAATTTATTGAGAGGTATTTGACAGTGGTGATTGGTTGTACGTTTTTGCTGTTCCAAAAGCCCTGCTATTTTTGTTCAGCTCTGAATATGTCCGTTCCGCACCCCCTAAATTTGTTTTATCTGTCTCTATGTGCAAGCTCTCTCCTAGTGGCGTTCCCAGTACGCAAGAAAAAAAAACGGAGTCTTTGTTACTCCCTATCGCATTAATTTTGACAGTATAACCAATGCTGTTGGACGGTTCCAGCGTAATCAAATCAGTGCACTATGCAAGCAAAACCAGCCCAGAGACTCCCAGCTAGAGATAAACTAAATTCAATGATAATCTCCTCATCCGTGTTTCGTTAGACTAGTTGTTAGTTTCTTTCAATCACATTGTTGCAACCACGTGTGACGCACACGCTCTGTCGTGACAGTGGCCGTGGACCATCTTGACAGACGCAGAACCGACAAAGCCTTGACACATTCTTCTCGCATCGGCCTCCATGCTGAGGATAACTCCCAGCCCCGTGCCGGTTCTTTGTTTCGGCAACATCTGTCTGGCCCGTAAATGTTGAGCGCCCGTGGCTGTTTATCCCACACTCACGTTGCAGCTGTTCCCTGACCAATCTCGTCCAATTCACTTTTCACTGTAACTTGATTGGTTGATTGGAAATTTCTGTTCACCCGTCTGTTGTTCGGCCTGTCTGCCTATCTAACCAGCCCACAAGCGACCGGCCAGGCAAGTTAATTTTAATGGGGGGCTAGAAATTGGCCTACAGCCAGAAGAATGCAATCAAACTTAGGGAAACTTTACTTCATGATGCCTGACGTTTGTTTTGTAGGCGGTTTGAGATGAAAGGAAGGAGCGACGACTACAGAATGTCAAAACTTGATACCAGAGCGATGCTTAACGTTTGAATCGATCATACAAACAACACTACTTGTGAAGCAAGTTGCTTGCTCTGACTTTCAACTATACCCCCATCACATAAGAAATCGATAGTACCTGTGGTAACACCACTGATTTTCGTGTATAGTGAGGTCAATGAACAGAGAAACAACTACAGCATTTTCCGATAGGAAAGTTCAACAGATACGCCCAATCTCGTTTAGTTCATACAGTGCTAAGGCCCGTCAGACGAGGATGACGCAAGTCGTTATATGATTCCGCGAGTTTCTGAGATAAAACGAAGTTGACGTAGCCCTGATTTCAAATGACTTGAAGGCTTGGGAGTGACTGTTTGAATTACTGTGCCAATTCAGCCAATGCCAGTTGTTGCAAGATATGTTCGATGTTCTTATTTGTTGAACTGCCATCAATTTTTGTTACTAATAGACCGTTATTTCATTGCTGAGAATTCCGCATAATTTAAAAGAGTAAAATACCGACACTCAGTAGTATCCAGATATCCTCGAGCAGACGGTGTTGTGGAGATCATTGTTCGTACTTAAGTGTCATGATCACCCTGAATGCCTGAATGTTTACTGATGCTGAATGTGCTGTTGGTAAATCTCATGTGCAATATAAAAATGCCGTTGACATTACTCCTTGAGGAGGCCGGCTAGGCTTCTGAAAGTCTGGAACCGTTGAACGAAGCGTCAAGGTTTGGAGTCGGTTGGGTTAACTTATTAACAGTTTACTTTTATTCACGAAACTAGTGTTAACCTACCTGAATAAAACAAAGGCTCACATTGTTGATTAAAATTATAGTGTAGTACACTAATAATATGCAATTCAAACACGTTGTACTGCACCGGGATATGTGCATAGAATTTCAGACTAATTCTGTGTTTCGAATAACATAATATCATATTTTTAGCAAACGAATCACGACGTCGCCGATCAGGGTACAGTACAGCACAGCTGCATGGGAATGTTCGAAATCCTTAATAACATTGTCATTGTAACTAGTGCGATGATCGTGTGTGAACATATTATTATTGCTATATTTTTGTAATATTGTTTTGACCTTGGTGATAAGTTTGAATATTTCCGTATTATTCTATGATTTCGTGTTTTTAAACCAGATCAGAGTCTGATTGCATTTCAGCGGCATTCGTATACTTGCCGTGGAATAAGTTCTCGTTATGCTACACAAATACCATTTTCAGGTCCAGTTCCTATATCTATGTCCAGTGATGGTGAGAGAAATTAGTATCAGCACTTTCATCACTTTCAAATGGTTTGGAAAATAAGAAAGTCATCTGATGGGTTTTATTCATGAGCAGTTATTCCTTTTTGCAAAACAGGATCCGAAGTTTATGTGACACCCACACTGGCATCAGTATTGTCTCTGTCTTGTCTGAGTTATTCAGCGACCTCATGCCGCATCTGATCACCAGGCCCAGAAGAAGCTAGATATGTGAAGGACAGCCTGAACTCCGATTTGGTCGAAGGTGCACTGACCAAATCTTTACTCTGTGAGTGGTCTTGGAATATAAGCACCTTTCCAGATGACTGACGGCCTCATTTTTAAACCATAGGGTTGTTTTCGTTTCGGTTGCTCATAAAGTGTTCGAGGACTATCCCCTTTATAAAGATGTTTCATACAACTATGTTCATCTGTCAAGATTGTTATATGTTCACTATGTAAGGAGGATGAGGGGTTATGCACAGGTGGCTCGGGTGTTCACGCTTTGAGTGATGTTTGCTAAGGTGTGTCGAATCTCTCTTTTCTGTTCAAGTACATCATCGAGCACATTGTAGAAGGCAAATTTGAGGGTTCGAATGACCTTACGGTTGAGTTTCTCCATCCAGTACTAATCTAACTGACATGGAGTATATAGGTGAAACTGTCCTGTTAGATGCATACAGACCATGCTGGGCATGACAACTAGCCGGGCTGGTCTGTATGGAATGGGTTTTCAGCCATCAAAATACACAGTTCTATTCCAGAACCTGGAAGTTTCCGCTCGCACATTCACTATTAAAGGCAGCAAACTTCAAACTGTAGACCGTTTCGCATAATTGGGTATCACCATCTTATCAATTCGTAATATTGCTTATGAAATGTTAACAAATAGAATAAGCAACCTTTCAAACTACATCATGTGCGACGTCCAATTGATGTCCGCTAGTCGATGGAAAGACAGATTTATATCGCGTACGTGTGAGCTATTTATTTTAAGACTGGTTGCATCAAACTTATCAGCGAACAGGATGTTTCAACCATGATTGTTTTCGTTAATGTACCCATATCGAACGGAATTTCAATTTGAGCAATACAGCCGTTTGCCTGCATTTATTTTGGACAACCGGAGGTGAAGGAACAAACATCTATTGATGAAGTTGTTTGGGCAGTGTAATGCGCATACTCATTGAGTACTCACAGCATCGAACATTATTTACGAAGTCTACCAAAAGTTAGGTAAAACTACGGATGGTCAGGTAACGACGTTGTCAAAAAACATGAAGTTCTGGCTGTTTTACTAAATAAAGCGATTAGGTTGGAAAATGTTTGTTTGGAAGCGCTATCCGAGATAGAAACAAAACACATTCAGTGACGTGTCTGCAGCCACAACAGTTCTGGTTGCTATTCTTGACCTGAGTCCATTTTTTCCCGTTTTATTTTCTTGTGACAACTTTGTTCTTCTGGAATATTGTTTCTGGTACGTTGGATAATACTTCTAGCCACCGTACCAACTGGTTAGACTAACGGCCGCTGTGAACAAATGGACACATTTACGGTGTTTGGGCTTTCCGACTTCCTGAAATCGAGAAGGACTGTTTGCGAGGACGAACCCCTCTTGGAATGGATTCTATCGAAAAATGGATTGTTGTACACCATCAGTTCAACTAGGCTTGAACTCATAGTTTTAACAATGTAGCACTGCAAGCAGTGCGGTTAGGTAGTCTCGATCTCGTGTGTTTATCCTGAATTGGAGTGTATTTAAGAAATTCCCGAGGAATTTCAGTAGGCTGAACCAATGTTAACTGTCTATCAGGAATTGTGGAAATCGTTGAGATTCTATCAAAAGATAGTCAGCTGCTCCACTGATTTCAGCTTTTCGACTGAATTGAACTCCTACCACCACGTGCTTGTGAGGACTTCAGTAGCATCTAGAAACCTCAGTTCATGTACCTCTGAATTCCTAATGGGTAATGAGGGATTTGGTAAACAAGTTGAATACCACATACATTCAATTATAGTTTTTTTTAAAGTGTGATAAACTTTACAACTGGCTTGTTTTGAAAAGATGCAACAGATTTTAGCTCACCAGTAATGAATATCCCTTGTAGTACGAATACCTGCAGTTGGATGTATGTCCTTCTAAGACAGCCATGCTGTTTATTATGTTCCTGGTCACATGCTTGGTTTGGTTGAATTATCATATCGAAATACTCACCTTCATTTATCAATTACTTTTGTAGTTTCAACTCGACAGTGAAGCCTTAAACATGGGGCCATGGATTGAAACCAAAAGCAGAATTATTGTGTCTTCTCTCCAAGTGTTCTAAAAACCTTTGTGTCACTGATGAGTCACCGTGGATAAGCTTCTAAAAACTATTACTTGGTCGTATTCACTATGATTTCTTGGAACAGTGCTCGACAGAGTTGTTCAAAGATAGTGTAAATATAAGTCAACTCCCAATCATGACAAAATATGTATCACTGACAAATTTTAACAAGTGCGAAACTCTAGTCTGTTTTCTACGTCGAAAAGAATTACTAAACCTGAACGCGACTGCTGCAACTGAACATGAGTGGGGTTCAGGTGATACTGAATTCCGCCGGTGGAATTATTCATGACAGGTCAGATACTGAGCCTACTTGACGCATAATCTCAATTGGCTATTCACCACGATCAAGCTTGATGTGATTATGCTCTATGTTTATTAACAGTTTTTCAAATTGTAGTTTTAGAACTGCTAGGATGGTTAAGTGAGAAACGGATGAACAACCAGAACCATAATTGGATGCTCCATAATTCATTCATATACACCAACAACGATAGTACAAAGTTTAGAAGTTTGTTATTATATAGAACTATGCACGAGTTAACAGAACAAAGGTTGAATTGAAATGAATCCATGGAATGCTTAGTCTCAACTATCACCTTATAACAACAGCTCAGAAGTTTGTAAGTTGTTAATCATTGATAACATACAAACACATGTATACACATTCATAATACATATGCGCCTACACTTTAACATCGCTAAGTGGAACCAGCAAATATTGTGAATTTAGTTTAAATCGATACAAACACATTCAGCCGAAACTATACTATTGTATGATTGTCATGAGGTTTCTTCCAAATACTAGGTGTCTACTTTGTAGTCTCTGGTAAAACAGGTTTTTGGTTAACAACCTAAATGTAAGTCATTGAGTATAGAGCACTTCTCGGACTTATAGCAGTAGTGCAACCGTTGTGTTTGTGAAGCGAGCATATTAGTTACTACCCCACTGATAACATATTAAACACAACCGATTTATTTCATGTATATCTAAATAGTATGCTGTTACTTCCATCCGATAACCGAGCGGTTTGGCTTTTTCATTTGGATGCTAGTTGAGAATACTGTTCAGCTGGCAAATATAAGCAGTACTTCCGACTTGATTGAGAAAACAGAACAGTTGTTGTGTCCTCTTGCGAGACTGCTTGTTTCTACTTATAAATGCCTGTGAAAGCAACGTTAAATGGGTTAGTACGGTCATGTTCATTGTGAAATCAATGGCCTAGTGACCAACACGGCAGCTTCATAAGACCGTGGTGTAAATTGAAGTCGCAGACACGAGATCCGCTACTGATGAGTTCCAACGGGTGCTACACCGAAGTCTAGTGCTCTGTCCGAAGGCTGCCGGTTGGAAGGTACATCTGGGTAGAAAAACGGTATTCAAGTGTGGACGATGGTCAACTTATATCGATTTACCTCCCCCACTACTTATCAGTAAATAAGGCCACTGCTCAGCCGGTAAAATGATATTCAGGTTGACTAAGAATTTCTCGTTGTGAAGTTAGTTGATGGAGCCAACCAAACAGTTGCTGTGTCTAATGTGTGGACTGTCAGACAATGTGACCACTGCTCTCAAGAGATTGTGGCCTGAACGGTTAGATGTGATGCTTTGGTTATACCCAATGTGAACTTGAGGTAGTAGTAGTCAACACATGCCGCCCGTAAGCATGTAGACCGTAGGCGAGACAATGCTCCATTGAGACAACCAAAACGTGGGTTCAGTGCGTAGATTTGGAATGAGCCAACAGAAGTGTTCACTCAAATCTCGCAAGTCATATTCCACTGTGGATAGTGTTAATCTCACAACGGGATTGACATGTTTCTAACTATATAAGTCATTAATCACAGAGTCAAATCGTTCACTATTTTTGCTGCCGATAGAGATAATGTAGTTGAACGCTGAACAAATCTGATCATAAACATGGATGTAAGGTAGAAAACTGTTACCAAACCTTGCACTTCGACGACAATCTGCTGACCCATCGACGAGAGTAAGCGAGTACGACACAAACCCTCTTCATTTTCGCAGATATGGTTCGGAATAACATTGGAAGCTCGTAAGCCACAACCATTTAAGAAGACGTTGTGCTCAATTGTTTCAAGAGAATACTGAATACAGTCATCTTAAACCCAAGGCCATAGCATCACGCAACATACATCGGCCAAACGGATAATCAGTAGATCGAAAAAGAATCGCACTGCTATTGTTACTGGTATCTGCAACGTAGACTTCATAATGACAAGAAACAATCATCCGTTCAAATCATCATCTAGTTTATACCAGAGTGAAGAGGCAACGAATGCTGGTTTAATGGTATTCTGCACAAAAGATTAATACCATTATAGTGTCAGTGGTTTGAATCCAGCCTAAACCTAACGTTTCCAAAATTGGGTCCCTTCTAAATTATCAAACCTATCACACTACTCATTAGTAACAAAACTTCATTGCTCAGCAGTGAAGCTGGTGGACTTCACCATGTACCGTCTCAGAAATCTTGCTTAAGCAGTCAATCCCTTGAGTTATTTGGTGATATTCATATGGTACGTACCTGAGCTCAAATGGTAGGGCACTTGCCGCATTTAAGTATGTTGATCCCGATGTTGGTTCGAATCCAACGGAAACCCAACGGTTTCACAATTCGGTCTCTCTGAACTAAATAAAAAACCTGCCCAACTACTTAGAAACCAAAGATTACTGTTTGACACTGTCCCCGAATTGGAATATGAAGTCCCGTTCAAACGTAATAGCCAGCTCATGGACTATTTGTGCAGTTTTTCTCAGACTGACTGCAGTGTGTAAATCAGTGCAGAGGATAAAGAGGTCTTGAAGAGAATGTGTGGATACTCTCTATGTCTCAAAATCTTGGGTGATCCCCGAAAACGTGACATGGTACGTGTCTGTTGGTCAGCATCTGCATAAGGCACACAATCAGGTTTCGTACTTGTTGACACTGATCGGGTATGTCCTTCCGGCCAACATTGAGCTTATACAACTACACTGTAATTAAGCGGGCCTCGTTTCTGACTAGCAGTAGTTTGACTGTTTAAACAATGCAAATGACCCTAGTTGGTATGCCAAGCATGGAGTTATTTGGGTTCACCACTAGTAATCAATAATATGGATTAAGTGTGATGGATTAAATTATCGGGGCAGATTAACCAAGTGTGTAAACATGTTTTGGCAACATTGGTCACTTCGGAGGTAATCGACCAAAAAATCCATTTAAATTTTTTTTAGTGCACTCCATGACCTGTTTGATTGTTTACATCAGTCGATAAGAGAGCACAATGTCAACCGGCTCTTCCATACAAAAAAGATACGAATGCAACAATCGATTTGAAGAGCATCTACAACCAATCATTTAATAATTAATCCGATTTATGGAAAACTGGAAATTCTAGGGTTAGATTACAAACAATCAGCCGACTAAATAAACCAACAAACACACTCTAAACACAAAGTCATGACCGATCACTCCGGTCAACTGCCTGCCTATGTATCTGTCCGTCTACCTAGACATGCACAACCAGACGTCGACGGCTAGTCTGAATTCGCACACGTTTGGGCAAACCGACACGAACCAGAGGAACAAATATTATCGATGCATCTTACTCTAAACGCTGACTAATCTGACTTCACTTGGTGTGTGTCTAAATGGGTTAGACAAATGAACACTGCTGATTTAGAAGCAAAAATCGGCCTCCTACGTAGGGTTGTCTTTTGAGACAACAATGTGGGAATGCTGTGCAATGACCAACAAATGACAGAAGAACCATACTGTCATAAGAAGGAATTATGAAAAAGGGAAATCAGTTGAGTTTCTCTTGAGATGTAGAGACTACTTTGGATCACGTGAACGTGTTGCACATTCGGGTCCATTTCAAGGCACATATTGGCTTTATTGGTTGAACGACTACGAATAACCAATTAATTAACTACAAAATAATTTTCGGCAGGTGAGTATGTGATAGTATTCAACGGATGATAACCATAGATTCTTTAATGTGTTGCTGACAAGATGTAGAAAACACGAAATCGACAGGTCAGTAAGACCATATGAAACCTGCATTGTTCCTTGTTGACATGTGAGTCGTCTGGACGCATCGAAGATTGGTTTCCGTATTTGGATAATTTAAAAATGTCAATTTTGTTTACAGTATTTTTGAACTTGGCTACTCGAATCTCATCTCTTGCTAGGTCTCTCATCTAATCAGCAAAATATCCCATAAACTATTGTATGCTAGCTTGTATCCCGATAGTTGTTCTATCTACATTTTGTGCTATCTGACCTGAAGAAACCTGAGGATAAGTCTGTACAGCCCATCGAAATTCAGATATCCAGAGTTTTATCTCAGACGACACTTTTGTATACATTGTTAACGCGTTCTACCGTATGCCACGTGACAAAACTCAAAATCATACGATATTCAAGGCCATATTTGCATTTGAATAGATACAGTTTTTCACCTTATCAGAATCGGTTCTGACCCCTTTTCCAAACAATTATGTCAGCATTTCAAGGCCTCGGTTTAGAAACCTTATAGTTTCTATTTGTTTCATTGGTGTACTGGAAGGACTATCCAATCGCTCTTCCTGCACACGCATGAGGTGAAAATTTGATAATTCAAAGATCCCAATCTTTTTTGTAAACTAGTCTTAGTGCACTTAGATATTTGTAATTGTTAGGGCGTCCACCCTGGCGCCTCCGTCATGAGAAAGAAGAAAAAACCAATTGACACAGTCCTAACTAGCGAAACTGTTCACATCGGTTGAGAATTTTTATACCGCTATGCACATGTGCGATCCTAACTCTTTCTCATGATGTAGTGGGAATGTGTGGTCATGACGTGCCCTATAAATACCTTGTACTTGTCGCCCTAGCGGCACCCCGTTTTGAAGCGGAACAAAGCTTCTTATTTTGAACGCGTCTTTTGGCTTGCCTTGGGAGCGAATGCGGGAACAGTCGCGGTACTATACGGGACCGAGATTTTCGTGTAAATTATTGCCGGGACGAGAATCTGATTTTATCGAGCGCACCACCATACGGAGATCGAACCAGCGTATCGTTTAGGAGGGTTTACAACAGTAATAGATGAAACCTCTTTCCATCAAGTAACATATATGCACATATGTTTATCCGTAGCGATTCCGGCAACACTTTCTTAATGGACAACACAGAAATGGTTGTACATATTATTACATTGAACTTCAAAAACACTTGGATATCTGGCTACCGTTCAAACTGTATCTCTCTCGTCTATGGCAACAGAGAGAATTAGAGATTCACAGACATGTTCTAGGCTAGACGAAAAATCTGTTCAAATCATTTATGGATTGTTAGCTCGAATGTTTGACAGCTGATTCGATGGTCTATACTGGCCTTAACATAGACACAAGTCAACTGGTTTATGTCTAACAAGTCTAGTAATCTGGACGTTGCTTACAAATATCGGCTCAAAATTAATTATCTTTGTCCATTCGGGTGCAGATAACATAAAACATATCTAACTGCCTATCACTTCTATTTCTCCAAATGTCTCATGATAAAAATTCTTTACTTCTGCCAAACAAAACGTTCTGCAAGGTCACGACTGACAGATATATACAATAAAATCCTGAGTTTTCATTAATCATAGTTTGTCACCTCGTAGAGCGTTGACCTATTACAGTGGGTCATCTCCATCAGGTCATCTGGGACACCGGAAGACAAATTACCTAAGGTGGAAGAGTAAGTGTAGTGGACAGTCTCAGAACCTTCTACTCCATTAATTGTATTGTTTCGATTTTGAAACTGGGCAGCAACAGTGTTACGATAATTGTGCTTAATAAAAACGAACGTCGGAATAAACTTGATGAAAAATAAATCGAACCGGGGAACTCCGAGTTCCGTACTAACATCCACTTACAAACTAATGATCTTTTGAAAAGGTAAAAGGCAAAGTAAAATCAAATGAAATGTCTCTCAGCTATAATACTCCCAGTGACCTTTCAGCTACAATTATCGCACCATGTATTATGTTACATACCATAGAAAAGCTCCTTAATATCAGATCATCAGATCCTGAGCTGGTTTCTCAAATGATGCGAAAAAGATTCGCAAAATGTCTGTCAAAACCAGTAAGCGAGGTAGTAAGTCGTGGTTTAGATCAAAGCAACCTTCCAGAGGCGTTGAGAGCCAGTTCTCCATGCTATGGACGACCGTTTTATTCCCCTCAAAATATTACATTAGCCGTCGTACATTCTTGCGTATAGTTTAAGTCACTATTTCGGAGGTAACTTGCTGAAGCTGCAACGTCAGACGAGTAGCCTGGAGGTCAATAAACACACTTTCAGTTCGGCAGGGGAAATCCAGCATGAAATTATCTTGTGGATGTCACCAACGACTTACACTGAACGATGGCTTAATATGTGTATTCTTAATGCTATTCCGTGTCTCTAATCAGCTTGGTTAGTTGGTTAACTTTGTAGTGATATACAATCCGTAATGCTAGCACTAGCGATTCAATGCTTATTGAAGCACGATTGTTTGATTAACAGCATATTTTTGAACTGTACTACCCCCTCCATATTTCAGTTTTACAACCTGGCGTACTAAGTCATGTGTCTGCGTTCGGTAGAAGATTTGAAATAAAAATCTCCGTTTTTCCCCCTTCTCATATTGGTCAACATTGATCCAAACGTATGTCACTATAGTAATGATCCTCCAACCCGTAAAATTCCAATGATTTCAATGTTAATGTTTTACTTTCCAGCTCTAAATGTATCCAGTTAACTACAAACTGCGTTGTTCCATAATGCCCCACATAATATGTCTGAAGTTTTATACCCAACGAAACTTAATGACGCTGACTTCGTCTCATTCGTGTCTCACAAATGCCTAATACACAGATCTCCTTCACATAAGCTACCTGAACAAAGTGTAGACTCAAACACATCAATGCATAAGCTCTGTCGTGTTCTGTCCTTGAATTTCACATTTGCTCAACCATTTTTTATTATATTCTTCTCATATAATTTTGTATCCACTTTTGTTCTTATTTCAGTCGTTGTGACGCCTAGTCGCCTGTAGACTGTCACGCCTGTCACACTGCAATATGTTCCTTGGATCTATATATAAAAGTTCTATCTGTGGGGTAGTCTAGAATAAGAAACATATCCTTATATAGATCACTTTCTGACATAAAATCGTGTCTTCTCAAAAGAAACTCATATAGATGGTTTTCTTACCAAAATACATTTCATTTCGTTGAAAGCCATACAAGTGTCACCTCAACTCAACAGCATCAGCCGGGTTAAATTAATTCTTGTCACTAGTCAAAAAAGTACTCTTCTAACGAATGCCATTACAACGAATGGAACGTTTACAGATAAGAATATATGGTTTGGAAATGATGTTTAAGACAACACTCATTATAAGATAAAACTCATTAGATCAAACAAACTAGCCACACCTACACACGTTTGTATTCACCATGATGAATTGTTCAAGGTGAACCGCAAATCACCCTCGCACGCTGACACTGTCTACTCGGTCTATACTGTTTGATGTGACATAGTACAGATAAGCAGTGTTTACCTATAGTCGCAGGTGAGTTAATCGACGATAAATATGATCATGTTAACGGTAATCACTGCTCATAACACTTGTCAGGTGAACATTGTTCAAGCATGTTAGGTTAAGTGAGCGGTTTTTAACGAATATACGTCTCAGTGTTCAGAAGCCGTGCATGAAAGTGATAGAACCGGATATACCGGCGTTTGCACTGTGCCCTCGCAAACGATAAAAATCGGTTGGTCACGTGACCTTATTTATCGACTGGAAGAGCACAGTGATGCGCGTTGTTTTTATTATGCATGAACAGAGGGGGCGGGTGGTACGCGGACGCGATGGTAACGGTTGAAGTAAGTAAGTAAGTAAGTAAGTAAGTAAGTAAGTAAGTAAGTAAGTAAGTAAGTAAGTAAGTAAGTAAGTAAGTAAGTAAGTAAGTAAGCGAGTAAGTAAAGATAAAATGTGATTTTTTTTGTAACATCATGATTTCTATGGGCTTATGCTACGGTCAGATCGCCTTAATCTCGACAGGAGAGCAATTGGGGGCCTCGACCAAATTCTTTGGTTCAAAAGCCGGATAAACCGGGTCGCTTTATCTGCTCCACATGGCAGGTTGGGTAGGCGAAAATATGTTACTGTTAGACACCCTCAGATTGCCTTTCTAACATAAATCCTCAGGCAAACAATGCTCACTCAAGCCTCAGTACTCCGAAGACCAACCTGAAACAGGCCCTGAGACGCAAGATGCTCTGGGTTGGAGCATGGAATGTGTGCACACTGCTTGATCGATGAGGATCTAAAGGACGACCAGAACGGGGCACTGCACTGATCACGATGGAACTGCTTCGCTATGGGATCCACATGGCAGCCTTGAGCGAGATAAGGCTGACAGAACAAGGTAAGTTACGGTAAGCGGGTGCCGGGTACATCTTCTACTGAATAGGTTACCTGACAGACGGTGCTTGGGAGCATGGTGTCTGTTTCGCGGTCACTGGTCGCAGTAATACTTTGATGACATGCGATCCACACGGCATCAGCCCTCAAATGCTGTCTATGAGCCTGCGACTCTGTCGAAGTAAGTGTGTCACATTTATGAGTGTTTATGGTCCAACTATATGTCACACTGGTGATACAAAGTACCAGTTCTACGATCAGCTGTCCGTCACAATCCGGTCGGTGCCGGTAACTGATCGAATGTTTGTTCTGGGTGATTTGAACGCTCGAGTCGGGTGTGACTCGGTAGCTTGGTCGGGAGTCCTCGGACCCTACGGCACTGGTCCAGTCAACAAGAACGGTGATCGTTTGCTCCACCTGTGTGCTGTGCACGAGCTGGCTATCAAGAGCACCAGCGTCAAAAACGTCCTGACGGGTATGACAACAACGCGGTTATCGCCAAATTGGTACGAGGGAAGAATGCCGAGTTTGCTGCTTCCACAGTGGACCCGGACATTGGAGACAAGAAAACGACATTCTGGAGTATTCGCCGTCAACTGACCGGACATGTTCGATGGATCAAAGACGACTAGTGGAGGAAGTGAGGGGACCGGATGCAGAGCTTCGCAGAACACGAAGGCATAAACAGTTTTAGGATTCGCTCAAGACGACTTTTGGTCCATCGGTCCGGTCCACTAAAGCACTGGTAGACGTGGACACCGGCTGTTCGTGCACCTAGCCAGAAGACATCACGAGAATATGGCGCTTACAAAACCGCCCAGCTACTATTGATCGGGTGACCGTGAACATCCTGCCTGTAACGGATGTTTAAATCTTCACCGCTTGTCGCCCCCGATTTGCCAGAGGTGCACAGAGCGACTGGTCGAATGCGCAATGGAAACGCTGCAAGCGAAGATGGATTGCCAGCTGAACTCCTGGGGAATGTCGGACTGGTGCTGGAACGAGAACTGCTGCAGCTGGTTAACTCCATCTGGGAGCACGGCGTGATGCCGCTAGAATTCAATTATGCCTTGATCGTACCTTTATTCATAGGTAAGGGTAGCAAGCAATGCTCCGACAGCTACCGGGGCATAAGTTTGCTGAGTTGCGCAGGCAAGGTTCTTGCTCAAATCCTTCTGAACAGGCTGAATATGGGTGTCTTGGAGGCCAATGTTCTTGAGGAGCAGTGTGGATCCCGGGCAAGCTGGAATACCATTGATCTGGTGTTTACTGCTCGACAAATTCAGGAGGAATGCCGAGAACGCAACCAGCTCCTGTATGCTCTGTTCGTAGGCTTCACCAGGGCCTTTGAATCCGTGAGCTGCGAGGTGGTGTGGACGGTGCTTGGTAAGCATGGATGTCCAGGTGAGCATAGGGCGAATACATTCGTAAAGATTAAACTCTGATGATTTTGACATTATCACTGACGTGAAATATGGTTATGTCCAGGCCTCAACCCTATTTAGTTTATGTTTGACTGCCATGCTAACAATAGCTTTTGAGGACTCTGGGGAGGACAGTGTTGGGATAGAATACCAGATGGATGGTCGCCTGTTGAATACCCGATGTTTCGATGCCCCATGACAACTACATACTTCAACAATGAACATGCTTCTTATCGCAGATGTCAGCGCATTGTTGGCGCACAGTAAAGAACTGCAATGCCTGGCGATAGCCTTCGGATCCGCGGCATTCAAGTTCGGATTAGACATTAACACAGGTAGAACGTTTTCTCTTTCAGTCTTCTCCGGGCCTAGGTACTGTCTGTACACCTACACCTCAAATTCGTGTCATTAATTAGCTGAATGAATTTTTGCTGTGTTGGGTAGCAACTTGTCCACAGATGTGTCCATGAGCAGCAAGTTGAGAGCTCGTGTGGCGAAGGCTAGTGTTGCTTTCGGACGTCTTGAAAGAAGTTTCTGGAAGAACCACAGCCTGAAGCGGAGCACCAAGTTCCCTGTCTACCGTTCAGTGATGCCGTCTGTACTGCCGTACGGCAGTGAAACGTGTATCAGCGGAACGTGCGATATCTGAGCCGCTTCCATTCGCAATGTCTAAGACGCATCTTAGGTATTCGGTGGGCGGACATGGTTCCGAACACTGAGGTACTGGAGCGAACGGACATGGACAAGACTGAAGCCCTGCTGATGTTGAATCAGCTTCGTTGGCTGAGTCACGTCCGTCGGGTGGGCGATGACCGTATCCCGAAGCAGCTGCTTTATGGATAACTGAGATCAGGTAAGCGAAATATTGGTGGCGAAAAGCTGAGACACCAAAATGCTGTGCAGGTAGGTCTTTCACGTTTTAAAACTTGTTGTAGATGTTGGGAAGACCTACCGTTAAACCGGACTGCCTGGAGGAACACGATTTGGACGGACATCTGCGAGTTCAACGATCAGTTATTGCGCGGCCGTGAATGGAGGTGCACGATACGCAAGGGGACCATCGGTGTCATAGGTCATGGTGACGACCATATGGCGCTGTGATGTGTGCGGCCGTGAATGCTCTGGTCGCTTTCGATCAATAGGTCACCAGCGTACACATAGTGCGCCGTCCGTGAAAAGATGACGAGTACGATAGGATCATGTACGCTATATCAGTTATATCCATTTTATTGTTCATATCGACCAACGACTACCGTTGTTTGGCAACTCGCCCGCTCCAGTTTTCAGAAACCTGGGCGTCTGCGCCCTTGTAACCTTCATTTTTTGCAGCGTTGTTTTTGATTTTTCTTCCAGTCCAACCTTGGATTTTGCTTTTTGTCCTTATACTCTCTCGAGTGCACTAGCATGTACTCGTATATTGAACTACTTCTCACGTTGTATTTTCAATATTTTTATTCCTAGCTCAGATCTCACCGTTGGAGTCTCATTTGTTTATTTTCCGAGAGATAAAGGTTTCACCTTTGTGCTAGCCAATCAACTGGCCAACCAGCATTGACCGGCTGGACACAAAGGCCTTACTCACATACCTACTGGTCTCATTTCCTCAGGTCTACACTGGATACGTGGTGTGTGAGTGGAACCTCAAGTGGTGCAGCGCAAGTCACCTGGGATGATGGTTTAAAGTGCAGGCGTCCTTTAGCTTCGGTCACTGTAGCAGGCTAATCACAGACGGATGCCACCAACCAAGTAAGTAAGTAAGCAAGCAGGCAAGTAAGTCGGCACGCTGAACTACCTCCTCTTGGCACCAACCGGACAGTCTTGGTGCAAACCTTGACTGGCTAAGTATTCGGAAACTCTAAATGGGGCCAACCACACTGCCCGGTTTCAACGTAATGGTTACTTTCTGTGGAAAAAATGAAAATACCACCGGTACCTCCGCATCGGTACCAACCAGTACACTGGATAGGCGAGCAGCGTATATCTATTTAGAATGGGCCGGATGCGTAAAGCGAACGCTGGTTTGTCGGAGCATGCTCGTATACATCGACACAGAGATGGTCTAAAACAGAAAGTAGTTGCTCAACCTCCTATAATCTTTGACTGTGCCGACTGTAATTGTAGATTTCCGACCAACATCAGTCTCAATGAACACCTGAGTTATTCGCATCTCGTCAAACGCATCCACGAGAAGTTCAGATACACGAAGGCCACTGGATCAATTTGGTCTCAGCAAGAATCGGTTTCTCTTATCCGATTTGCTGATGAGCTGACTCCGTCGCACTTTACTCGATGCGAATTTCACCACCGGTCCCCGTCACATTTCCTCAGCTGTACTCTGAAGAACATCCGGCCGCGTTCATATTACTGTGAACTGGCATAAAAATAATATCCTCACTGCCAATGTAACCAACATCTTACAAACATGATTTGGGATGTTAGGTCCAATGCAACTGAGCACTCCTAGTGGTTTTGCTGTTTGATCCAAACACCGATAACCTAACTCGAGTCCAACAACGAGGCTTTCCCACACACCGACGGATTGCTAGCAAGCGCCCGCAGTCTTCATGCAGGCATTTTCACAACGGTACAGACAAAGTCACTGCTGAACATGCACGTATCAAAAGCTTTTCCATACACGTGACGACTGGTGTCACTGCGGGGACCTACACGACCATGAAGCAAATACGGAAAGCCAACGACGTTGTGATTCAACTTCGTATCAGCAGCGGAAGAAAAATGCTGTTTTTACAGTCTTTTCTGGAAATTGGAGAACTGTCTACCAGACGAAGCGTGGCCTCCCTGATAGTTCCAACGAGCACTAGTTCGAGGTGTTATCAGCTCGTTTGCACATTCCTGAGCGACCATCACGTACGATTCTTTCTCCGAACTCGCCCTTAGTCGACCTGATCATTAGAGAAGAAGTTCCCCGAATACTGAAAGACATGGGAAATACCATGTTTGGACGAATTGTTGTCCAAACATCTGAATCGTACGAAAGTTGATGCTCTGGCCAAATATTTCAATCTCTTTCTGTTAATTGAAGGCTGTCCAATCCGTCTGTACCGCTCCTGCATCACACATGTTCCGAAAGTGAATAACTCTTCCTCTCCCAGCGAACTGGGACCTATTGCCGTATCTTCAGCGTTGGTACGTTGATTTCAAAAGGTATGGATGATCGTTGGAATACGCGTTTGCAACTACTCGCTCTTCAATTCGTGATCTAACACCATTGTGATTGCCCCGAAGCGCCCTCACTACCTCGTGCTCTTTTGCGGGACTCGCACACCACGTCTTCCAGCCTGTGTGCGGCCCTTATTGACGTGTCCAAAACATTCGATTCTGTCTCGCAGGACTCGACTATCAGGTCGGCTCAGTCATTTGTTGCTCCTCCACCTTAACACGCTACGTTGCTGATTCTTTCCTGAACGTTTCCACTACGCTGAAAGGCTCCATCCTCTGGTCCTAACGTGGTGTTCCCAAATTGATCCACTGTCACTGCCGCTATTCATCATGACAATGAATGAGTTGCTGACTCTCTTCTGACCGAAACTTGACTGTCAGTTCCACGATACACTGGCCTATGGTTTCTCGTACGACGACGATCTGGTCCTCCTGGCTGAGGATCTTACGGGTCTCTCCGAGGAGCTCGCAGCCGCCACTAGTGCTCTGAAGCTATCCGGACTGAAGGTAAATACATGAAGGACTAAAACCATGGTCATCTCTGGCGACCATAAGCACAACGCGACTACCATCACTGACCAATCTGTTCAACTCTGCCTGGACATTCTCCACTCACTCACGGCGACCTATCTTGTTATCCTGTTCACTTGGAAATGTGAGACAACCACCAATTACCGATTGCAGCTTCGTATAATGTTGGATGAAATAACCAAAGTGCCACTGATGCGGCATCCGTGCCTTCTTCTGAGACAACATCTGATCTACGAGATGATTCACTTACTAATTTTGAACCAAATTCAACGAAACACTTTCAAAGCTTAAGAGTGGACAATCCCTCAGTTTGTTCGCCAATGGCTCCGCCTTCCTAAAAATACATCAAACAGCTACATCCACACCCCGCATTCGGTCGGGCTGTCTGGATCTTTCAAGTCTGTCCACCACTGTCCCCATCGCGCATAAATCAGTGTCCGGTTCTGGGGAACTTGGTAGAAGATCATTCGTTTGGCCCTATCATAAGAAATGTCACTCTTCCGGTACGCGTTCAGGATGAGGTAGTAATGAACAAGGATTAAGCACTTATGGCGTAAATGGATAAGCTTTGTTATACGCTAGACAGCTGTGATCTTCAGGAAGTGTCTCGCACTCTACTCTCCAACCGTTGAATCCAGGCCGCATTTTCCCCAGGATCTTAATCTGTGCCATCCAGCTCTCAAGCGGTCTTCTGAAGACTGAGGTCCGAAATTCTCGAGGTGGCCGAAGCGACCACTCAGTTCTCTGTCGTGGCAACTGAAGTCAACTAGATATCCTTGCCCATATTCTCCGATGGTGCTGAGTCACCCACGATGTGCTTTGTGCTTGGCACAACCGCGTGGTCAAGGACGTGGCGAAAATGCTGCGCAATCTGGGTTACTCAGGCTTCGGGGGACACGAGTACCAACGGCGAGCTCTTTCATCAAACCCGACGTTATCGCGTTTGGTGACGACGCTTCTGTGGTATTGGATGACAGTATATTAGACAACTGCCACAGCCAGTTTGCCTGGATGGACAATGTTGTAAAATGTTGGACCTACTCTCATAATACCATCATTCAGTCGGCCCTCCATACTGTGGGCTGTGACGTGGACCGTATTTTCCATTCGCCTATGATCATTACTTTTCGTGGTATAATGCATCCATCTTGTTGCAGTGCGGTTTTTCGACTGGGAATGCGCTTCTATGAAGTCACTGGTTTATGCCTGCTGACTGTCCTAGATTCCCATTTATGCGCAGAACATGGCGTTGGTAGTTGCTACCTTCTGATAGTTGTCTTACTATGAAGGACATTTCTGTCCCAATACGTGAGCTTTGACTGTGATAAAACTCCTGTGCCTTGAGGAGTTTTTGTTTTTAAGAGACTTATTTTTAATTTTTGTCCCTTCTCTTTATTAACTTATCACACAAGTAACCATCAACTGATGACTGGAATTATTGACGTCTGCTCATTTCTTTGAAAGACTTGTCAATTGTTCGATGTTTTCAACCATGCAACGCCCTACATTTGACAGGTAGCCTGGTTAGAACCTCCTGTTTTTCCTAAATGCCCTTGCTTAAATTTTCGTGTCACGATAAGTGTAAATATCCCCGTTGTCTTTGTCTGCGTCTGGACTAATAGTGGTCAATGTACTTAGAACGCTACTTAAATATAGACAAGTAGTGTCATGGTAAAACAAAGTTTATACATCCTTCAACAGAATGTCATTTACCCTTCATCGGCCATGGGAATCAGCAAAATGAAAAAGTTCAGATTTACAGCTCATACTATTATAAACCTATCAGTTACGTTAGGTAGAAAAATCTTCAAATATAATCTCAACAAGTAATCATCAGAAAAAAAACCAACAGAATATCTGGTAAACTGTGATAAACATAATATAAACTTTGTCCGACCATTGTGACACCGAACGTAAAAAAATTCGTTAAGCTACCGCGATCTTGTCGATTCCCGTTCACCTTTGTTGTTGTTTCCGTTAGATGCACGGTTTGGTTGAGGAAAAAAGTAGTGAGCAAATTTGTTTGCAGTGTTCAGACCACTTCTATCAAATTGCATGTAAACTCGTCATCATTGCTGTACTTCTACGAATATTCACAAAACGAAAATGTAGTCCAGAATAACTGAAAAGCCTAGTTTTGTTGTTGCAAATAAATGACGTCGGCTATTGCATTCTGGATGTCCTTTACTCAATAGTGGTCATTCAACCTGTCATCATTCATCATTTACCCCGCACGTCTACTTGTTAGTTACACTCAATAATGTTCCACAGTGATCGGCATACCAACCGATGCACAGCAATAGTTTGGAGATTAGGTGGAATGCATAAGACGGACTGATGAATCAGCCGTTCATACCAGGTAGATTAATGGAAAAATACACCTGCAGAGATTCTAAGATGAGCTATATAATGACAGCTTTAGTACTACCACAATAAAAGATGCTTGTGATTCATTCCGCCAATAATCTGCTATCTAATCAGCTGTATGTAGTGAACTGATTTATCTCCACCATACCACCATGGGTTAAACCTGTGAGAGCCTCCTTTAAGATTACTTGATGTCGATACCGTCCGGTCAAGATGGTTGAATATCTCGTGCCGCTTTTACCGTAATTCATCAACATAACCTTACGTGTTCAAATTATCTTACAGCATGTTCACATGATGTCCCACATGAATATGTGACCGTAGAACATCTGTGCAATTACTTTGACCGAATAGTTTTCTGGGCAAGGAACGACGGGCCGTTTAGTGTGTGAGAACAATCATTCCGAACGCATGGCAGCAAATAAAACAAGAAAATGAGCTTATAAACTACTTGCAAAGAACATTTGGTGCACTGAACTTTACAAAAAATGAGCATACTGGATACTGTTAATCGATAAAACAACTCCGGGAGACTCCGTCATTCCTGTCGCATCCAATTATGTACAGCATCTGGGATAGGTGTGTATTCGCCTACGCGAAAATGGATAGGTTATAACATCACTGGTATTCAGTGAGAGGTATTATCAAGAAATGAGTGCGGTGATACAAATGTGAGACTTATCACTAGTCTTTGTCAGCTCGTTAATATCAACTCTTTTAGTACACAATTTGTCCAAGAGTCTGACAAAAGAAAGTGTATATTGATAAATTCGCAAATGACTTGGCGATTGGCCCATAGGACTTTTTCTGCCAAGTGTTCTTTACTTGTAGCAAACATAAATACCACTAAACACACAATTTTGCTTGCTTTGAATTCTCGGTGTTCATACTGAAACCTTGAGGAATACATTCCGTTAGTTTATGACGAGAGAAATGTTGAATAAAATAGACTAGAGGAAGTCAATCTTGTTACTGAGGCAGTTTGCCACAAAATTCTGTCCTTTGATTTTGTGGGTGGTATTGTTGTTCGAGCAGTGACCACATTTAAGACGAAGATGCCGAAGTCTAAACTGAAACAAGAATGTTCACATCACAATCGCTTTCATAATAAATATAACATGAAAAAAACGTATATGCTGAAATATACGTCTACAAGTACATTTTTCTTGCTTTTGTTCTGGAAATTGATTTATGCAGATGAGTGTTGCAATGTGTGTGTGTACATTCTGTGTTTTGTTAGCTAGCTGAAATGAACGGTATCGTATACCGCTTGAAAAGCACCATCTATTAATTACCTAGAAAGTTGTCCATTATTTCAAACATATTCAACTGCTCACGACTTACATCTCTTCGCGTTACTATCAAACAACAGGCTTTGCAAATTGAGCTCCGATAACCGTAACACGAAATGCATTACGATGAACAAGATTTCGTAGCTGCAGTTACTGAATTTTTTCATTCCATTTCAAATTGCATTCATAACAATACAGACAATCCTCACAGGTTACAAGTTGAGAGTGCAATCTTACTTGCTGTCGGTTCGGACACATGCATTTGCTTTTGCTTGATCCTAGCCAGTAAGCTTGACGCTTCGGGACCGATCAAGCCGGGCATCGGAATCCCGCCTATTTTGATTACCCGACCACTGACGTCATCTGTGTCCGCATCTGGCTCCGGCGGTTCGGCGACTGTTATCAAGTCACTACCACGAGGCACAAATGATGGACGACGATTCCAATTACTGAGCAGAAATACAAAGCATACAATTATTTGCACGAAAAAGTACTGTTGGTGTACAAGCTTCAATTAGCTCACCAAAAATAGTTATCGGTTATAGTTTACAAGGTTTTAGCTATTTATCACACAATGCATTTTTGGAAATAAGGCAACCGCGGTGACGTTTGTAGTTGATCATTGAGAAATCAAAGAGGCCATGGTTACTGACAGTTAAGTGATCGTTTAGTTCAACTGATTGCAACCTAGCATGGATTAGATTTAATTTTCAGCTTCCCATCTGACTGTTGTGCTTACAATCTAGGGTTATAACAGAAGATTGATCAAAACACGTGAAAAACAGAACTACAAGTGGAACACTATAGTCAAAATAATAAAGTTTAAACACACGAAAGAGGTACGTACTACGGTAACATTTAATAGGGACAGTAATCTTATAAGATCTGGCTTTGATCATCTCAAACGTTTTCCACGGAAAGAAATAGGGCAAACCCTCAATAGGAAACAGTTCAATATTAAATCCATTGGAATGACGTATGATTACTGTTCAACCGTTTTAAGGCTGAAGACGTCATGTAGCGTAATCAGTGTTCTACAAAATAGTTTCAATGAAGTAATTGTCAATAGACAGTTTTGTTCTTTCCTATTCCTAACGTATTCTGATAAATAGGACTCTCCTTTATTAGTTGCTAAATTATATTAGGCGCTACTCTTGTCTGGCGTGCCACATGATGTCCTGTGCCAGAAGTAATATATTGACCCTGATCAAGTATGACAGAAATGAACAGGAATACTGAGTGCATGTACGTCTGACACGGACAGAAGACAAGGTTTCCATGGTTGGGAAGAAGAAAGTCTACATTAAACTGCCATTCAAAGGTGACACTTCTTCACTTCGAACAACAAAACGCCTCGTCGACTCCATTAAGCGGTCATACAATGCGGCTGAACTCATAGTCGTTGATCGAACTCGTAAGCTGCCGTTACCTTCAATAAAGGGAGAGCAACCTATTGGCGCCAACTCACACTGTATTTATCAATTTGTGTGTAACTGCGGCGAAAGTAACATCGGCAGAACCGATAGGTGCTTGAACTCTAGGATGGAGGAACATATGCCGAAATGGGTTCAGGATGTGACTGCGCAGTCTACTCCCTTCGTCCCGGGATCACGCAAACTTCCGGCCTCGTCTATCGCCAAACACATGTTGGCCACCGGTCACCGGATTAATCCTGAATCAACATTTAGGATTATAATGCGTCACACTAATCCGCGTTTCCTGCGTTTCGCTGAGGCGGTCGCGATTAGTCGTCTCAAGCCAGCATTGTGTGTACAAAAACAATTATATGTAAGCCTTAGACTCCCATGGACCTGATAGTTTTGCGTTGTTGTTCTCCACCTAATTTGCTATTTTATTTTTTCAACCCCCCACCCTAATAGTGTCATATATATGCTCCTGGTTATTGCTATTTGGTACTGAAGAGGCAATACGAAATGCTAGCATCTACCTCTGTCCGTCTTCTTACTGCCAATTGAATGGTTTGGGTGAGACTGAAAACTGTCAGAGAGAGGTGTGTGTGCGGCAACACAGCCGATAGCATATATACACAGCCGATCAGTGATTCAGAGTATAAATCGAAATACACCTCCACTGCCCGAGTTTTGACTATGGCGGTGCAGTTTTAATCGGATTCTGCTTATCAGGAAGCACAAACCACGTTTTCACCAACTTAAACAATAAAAAGGGATTATTACGGTCCACGAATGCGGATGATCAACACATTAAATAACCGGGTACAATAATACAAATTTGGACAGAGAAGTCGAAAACAGTTTCTGCACAATATATTTCTCGAACACATTTTGTCACACCTCAGGAAAGTTTAATTGGCACTGTGAAGCTAAACAACAAAATCAACAAACACAGGAACACATGCACACACACATCAATAAACATCAATTACCGGGACAATCTGGTACCGATGAACAAATCTTTCCGTACACAGAGGAGTGGTTTCAGTTTTCCGATTGTTACTGCCTCCTAGATCCGGAGTAAATTTCAATTTTTTGCTGCGTAACCTATTCGAAAAGCATTCTCCAGGTTCAATTGGGGTTGAAATCTCAACAGGTGTCGAACAATCGATGACGTCGGTTCCCTGACTTGAATACGATATTATTGTATACATTAGGCAGTACTTGAACTTGCACATTCTTGTGCCGGTCCAGTACAAACGTGGTCTGGTAAGAACTGTGTTTTATCGCGCAAGATGAATACGTTCGAGAGAACCACTGAGAACTACGCTCAAAGAAAGTGGCTATCCTACAGATTTGTGATAAAATTCTACAAATAAAAGCCGGCTGTTGTGATATGTTCAACAACCCCCAAACTAATTGTCTACCTCCGTTTGCCATACAAAGGTGATGACATTGCCAGTCTGTTAAAAGCCCGTCTCAAGACGCCGATGGGGCGCAAGTTCTAGGCAGCCCAATCGGTCATGCTTTTCACCACCACCCGAATCCCAATACCACCACCGATAATATCTCTACCACTCAACGTCATATCTTACATCATCTGTGAATTCTCGTGTGAGTGCCGGGCCACTCACAGACTGTGCGGAGAGACAGTTACGTAATCGGGTCAACGAACACATTCCAGTTTGGGTTCGCAAAACAGTCATAGATACCACAATGTCGGATTCAAGTCAGAATGTTACAAATCACAAAAACCGGTGTCATCGATTGCTCGACACCTGTTGAGATGTCAACCCCAATTGAACCTGGAGAATGCTTTTCGAATAGGCTACGCAGCAAAAAATTGAAATTTACTCCGGGTCTAGGAGGCAGTAACAATCGGAAAACTGAAACCACCCCACTGTGTACGGAAAGACATATAGGCGAACATATGTTTTCGATAATTCATCTTCAGGCCGGTACAATTATATAAGGAGTTAATAGAGTTAGATCGAGATATCGATCAGACTTATTACAAAGAAACTAGGTCACTGGTCAGTCAATTGG
>JTDE01001018.1:86891-103626 GCA_014338405.1 Paragonimus skrjabini miyazakii | reverse complement strand
AAGTTGGGGGTTGGAAGAAGGTTGGCATCTTTTTCCGAAAAATGTACCAGTTCTGTTACACTGCCACCCACCCGCTGCCTTGCGGTATAGGCTTTTGAGCCAAAGGCTTTGGTTGAGAACCCTAATCGTTCTCCTGTCTAGGTCCGGACGCCCTGGCAGTATCTCAGTTCACACACAACCATGAATTGTCACAACACAAGTAATTACATACTATATCGGCCGTCTCGCAGTATAAACCGGGTCGCCCTATCTGCTGCATACAGCAGAGTGGATAGGCGAAAACATGCTAGTGCTGACCCCTCCTCCACTGTCTTATCAAATTTAGTCATCAGGTCCCTCCCGACCTCCATTGCTGATAGTTACTCCACCGGTCCCACAGCAGATGTAGCTAACCATGGTAACACTGAGCCGGTAAGTTTTGTCTCTTGTCATTCAGCTTCATACCTCCTTCGTCCCTTGCTTAGACCCAGAATGCGAATTAATATAGATGCCTTCAACACTCGCACTCTTAAACAGATACGTCAACAGGCCGCTCTTGCACAAACGTTAGACTCATTGCATGTCGATGTCTGCTGTATCTCGGAAACTAGAATCCAGGACGGTCGTCAGCGTATGGAACTAACAGCACCCGCATTGGCTACCTGATACTGGTTATACACTTCGAGTGACTCCACAGCCGCTGTTACAGGTCAGGCTGGAATAGGTATAGTCCTTAGCTCGACGACCGCAGCCTCATTGATAGATTGGATTCCTGTTAGCAGTAGACTTTGTGCCGTCCGCTTGGCAGGTTCCATTAAGGCCAGCTCTAGACGCAAGACTTTCAGGAATTTATTCATTGTGTCTGCTTACGCTCATACTGGCTGTAGTGACGTCGGTGTCAAAGACGCGTTTCACTCGGTCGACACGTGGCTCTGATATAGTAGTTCTGGCGGAACATATGAATGTTCAGGCCGGCCGCCTTGGTGAGGCTGAATCTCGGTCAGGTGGCAGGTTTGGGTCAGCGTCACATCGGTCAGATAATGGCAGACGATTGCTGCAACTGTGCGCTGAGTACAAGCTATTTTTGGGCAGCACTAGTTTTAAGCATCGTGCACGTCATTACTATACTTGGCGCCCGCCTGCTCCAAATCAGGCCTGGTTTCAGATAGACCACATAGCTGTTAGTTACAGGTGGCGTGGTTCCATCCAAGACTGTCGTTCTTATTGGAACACGTACTTGGACTCAGATCATGCATTGGTATGTTGTCGTTTTGTTCTTACTTTTGCGGGTCAACGACCTCACCGACAGCAACGATCAGCTGTTGAGAAACTGGTTTTACCATCGGTAAATCATACGTACCAAACCAGCTTAGAAAGCTGCCTCAGTGATACTCACTCCGAAGACCCTAATAGCTGCTGGACCGAGATCTCACAGGCTATTCAGAAAGCAGGTACTATAGCATGCGGCACAGGGGTACATAAGTTTAATAAACATTGGATTTCAGAGGAATCTCTGGAGTTGTTAGAAGCCAGATGGAAGATTCCTCCTGGTAGTTCACATAATAAGTCTAGAAGTGATATCCGTAGGAAACTGAAACGTAGTCTAAAGACTGATCGTGAGGCTTGGTTAGTGGAAAAAGTCAAGGAAATGGAGATCGCTTTTGCCTCAGGGAACAGCGGCAAACTCTTTAAACTGTTCCGTGCTACTGGTCCGAGGCTACCGTGTGTCAGTGAAGCCATCAGCGAGGCGGATGGCACACTAATTTATAATAAGTCCAGAAGGTTAGAACGTTGGGCGGAACACCTTAAGGTTCAATTTAGCTGGCCTTCTGCTTCTACCGTGCTGCCTCCACAAACTTATGATGTGGTACCCTGGTTGGTAGATTTAGAACGACCCACTAAGACTGAGGTTCGTAACTGCATCTCGGCTCTCAATCGTAATAAGGCTGCCGGTCCAGATGATTTCGTGCCGGCACTTTTCAAAAAAGGTGGAGAGGCGTTAGTTGAGGCCTTGACTCAGCTTTTTCAACTAGTGTGGATGACGGAAACCATCCCTTCGTGCTGGAGTCACGCGATAATAGTTCCTATATTCAAGAATGGCATCAAGAGCTCTTGCGAAAACTACAGGGAATTAGTTTGACCCCAGTCATTTCTAAGGTTCTGGCATCCATTATACTCCGTCGACTCACTGCAGTTCGGGAATCAAACAGTACAGAAGGACAGTCCGGGTTTCGTTCTGGTCGGGGATGTACAGATCATATTTTTACCCTTCGTCAAGTTTTGAAGCAGCGTCATGTATACCGCCGGCCAACAATTGCTATATTTGATCAGACTGCCCGATCGCCTCGAGAGGAGACACAGTTACTGTTTGTTAGCTCCAATCGATGATCCCTCGACTAAGACTTCTCCTCAGACTTCTCCTCTCACAGAAATAATGGTCTTGTTGAGAATTGTTTGACACCTATGCATAACAATGCAAATTACATATAAACAGCTAAATAACACTTAGAAATTCCTGTTCTTAAATTGATAAAAACAGACCGTCAAAGACGAGATGCTTACGATTGTTCGCATTTGGTAAGGTTGAATGTGTAATTGGTTGGAGCTGTATTCATCGTTCACGTTCTACTAGGTATTTCGGAATGCGCTTTGTAGCCTCGAAATGCAAAGTGCTTCTGCAAGATTGTTGTGATTACGCAGAGTTAATGTTATATAATGAAATCATGGAGGTTGTTGACCGGTTTGTATACCTGGGAAGCTGCATCAGCGGCGACGGCGGAAGTGTAGGAAATGAAAGAGGCGCGTATTTCCAAGGCTAGAGCGGTGTTTACTAATCTGAGGCACTTGTGCCGACAGAAAGGTTCGCGTATACCCCACAACAGTGATTGCTGTATTACTTTACGGCAGCGAAACCTAGCCACTCAGAGTATAAGTACCGTCTTCAAGTATTTGACCACCGATATCTGCGTTCAGTCGCTCGTATCGGGTGGCCCCAACGAGTAAGCAACGAGGAGGTTAGAAAGCGGGTGTTTGGAACTGATTATCAAACGAGTTCTTTTATTCACTCACTACATTTGCACAGACTTAGATGGTTAGGTCATGTACCAAGGATGCCAGCTAATCGCTTGCCACACCGAGCACTGTTTGCCAACACTGCGGCCGATTGGCGTAAGGTGCGAGGTTGACAGATGATGACCTGGCATAGACAAATGAAATCGTTCACGAAGGGGTTGGGCACTGTAGATCGGGTCCGTCTCCCGGGTTGGAGCCCTCGCGACTCAGAGAGTCGGTGGCTTGAAACTTTAGGTGAGATGGCGGCTAACCGAGCTCAGTGGCGTGAATGTTGTCGTTGCTTGACCGAGTTGTCTGTGAAGTGAGTGCACTTAATGACGCGGGGCAGTGAAAGCCGTGATGAAGCTGTCTTGCTGATGACGCCTTACTTTCACTTACAGCTTGGTTGTTTGTTTGCAAGGTGTAGGCGCCTTGATGTATGTTTGAATATAGACGTAGCTATTTTTTAGTGGTTAGGTCCGCTCCCATTTATTTTCTCTTGTCTCTTCTTATACAGGGTTTGCTTTTTCTTCTTCATGGTTGTGTGGCAGTTAAGCATCAGTGTGAATCACTGATGTATTGCTGTCTATGATGATGATGATGATGATGATCTATGAAGTTATCATAATTAAATTAGTTTTGAACAGAGTTGTTCTAAAATATAACAAAATAACAGTTAGGCACAACAGTCAACCAAATGACATGAATATTGAGTGATGTTTTCAAATCACGGCCAGCTGATTGGTCAGTCGAGCTAACCGTGGATGAGTTTTGTGATAGACTAAATTTTCTTGCAAACTACATTATTCAGGAACAACTTGTAATAATTTTAATCAAGAGAACTGTTTGGCACCTATGCATAACAATGCAAATTACATATAAACAGCTAAATAACACTTAGAAATTCCTGTTCTTAAATTGATAAGGACAGACCGTCAAAGACGAGATGCTTATGATTTTCCTCATTTGGTAAGGTTGAAAGTGTAATTGGTTGGTGCTGCATTCATCCATCTGATTTTGTAAATAGTTCACTTAATACGTACCAGATTGTTTGGTCTACTAGGCCCCAAAATCCGTCAAATCAAGGTATTCAGAAGAATTCTATACAGATAAAAAAGTTGATGTCAACAGTGGTTGTTTCTACAATTCACCTAATTGAAATTCCTGATTAGTTGCTTATACAATCAATAACGTTGAAGGCAAGTTCAATGTACAAATTACTTTTGGTTTCACTCTTGGATTTATATTTTGTACAAATACAGTTCAAATAGTCAACTGACAAATGAACAATAAGACGACAAGTGCTAAATTACTCACACTGAATCTAAGGTTAATCGAAACAGGTTGAGAATACAAAGGTACTAAGAATTTGCTCAGTTCTAGTAGACAGCAGATAAAAGTTATGAGGTTGCTGAGCAGTTTTATACTATTTCTTTTCTAAAGCTACAAATGCCTATGCATATGAGTACTTAAAGGTAGTTGTAATAGATCATGTTTTTTGTATGTGACTAACGGACTTGCAGGTTTCTTCTGGTACTGTCCAATGCTTACTAGAAAAAGGCATAACAAAAACGTGATTACTATGCACAGTATTGTATCTTGTATGACGAGACTAATGGTAACCACATCACTTTGATAAACCGATTATGTATAATTTGTTACGTTTAAAAAAAATGACAATTTACAAATTAAACGTCAGTCACATTTTGTGATAGGTGAACAAGTGGGAGAATCAATTATTCCGACCTTCAATCGAATGCCAAAACGCAAGTGTGGGTTTCGGTTAAGGCGCATAGCTCGTAAGTCTCGGAAAACATGATAAATCGATCGGGTAATCACAGAGGGAAACCGGCTTATTGGGGAGGCAGTGACAGTTGACAGGTTGGGCAACCAGATAAAATAGACTGAAGCACACGTGGCGTTGAGATGGAAATCTCGTTTCGCTAATGGCTAAAATTCAGGTTTATAAACGCTGATGTACGATCGGTGGGATACAGTTTTGAACTGGACTGTGGACAATTTGCTTCAATGACGACTGCTTGCTACAAGCTGCATGCTGTAAATACTGATTATTCGGTCTGGACGGCCATTTAGATTCCGGCTCATGTAAGCACTATTCAGTTCGTAATAGTGAAAATTCCAAAAAGTCTATCAGTAAACGAACCTTTTGATTCTCTGCAGTCTTGCATGACTGTTCGGCTCATCGGACTTCCGAGCATTCTGCGATGCCGCAACTGGGTCCTTTGTACTGTTGCTGTAAAGTACATCATCATCTGTCGATTCGATATCTTCGTCCAGCGAAGACGGTAGATAGTTCGCAAGTTTCGGACGAACGAGATTAAAAAATCTTAGCGGCTCCAAACGAACTGAATCGACTCGTGGATTTCGGTTAGGGTGAATCCGGGATGAGGTTAAATCTGGAACAGTAAATGCGTGTGGAAAGTCCACGTGTGATACTTCGTTTCACGTAAATGATTTGTGTAACTAGTTTCATGTAACCGGACGAGTACAAAGGTCACATAGTTAGCCGTAATAAAATCATGCATGTACTAACGTAGGTGTACGTCATTTCAGTACGGAGTACGAACCAAAACCGCTCTAGAGATTCCATGCAAACTGGATTAAAACAAAGCTCCTCCGATTACTGGCAAGTTCTGGGTTTGTTGGTTATCTGTTAGCCTGGTTGTCAATCCGAAAAAATGTTTGTTATTCGTAAGGTGTATCCTCCAGAACAAGAAGTTGAATAACAGCTTACCCTAGGAGGCACATACCCAGACTCTTAATCATGTGAACTTAAATGCGGATAGTTTTATTACCGTGAAGCTTCTCGTTCCGTTAACATCCCTGAAGCCAGAAGCCACTACTCTGAACATCGTGTCATACGAGCAGTTTTCACTGCAGCTTATCAGATGACGGTTGCGTGTTTGCACTCACGGATCTGTAGAAAAGTGTCAGGTTGATATGGTCGACTACCTTAGAATCAGAAGCATTAGTTATGCAGTGTATCTGATTAGCATATATTTCGGCGAATTCAGGCAATGATACTGGTTGTCGATCGTCGACTTTCATGAATATGTTAATTCCGTAACACCATGGAAAACACGTTAGGGATGTGAAACAGGTATGTGATAGCTGGTCTGTTATGCTTTGGAGATTCACGTGTACAAGATTTGTTTCGTGCCGTTGACCTACTCAACTCTTAGTACAGGCAACATTGAACTGTTTTCTACCGTATACTGATGAACAATTTAGTTTAATTTTTCCAGCTATGTGCAATGTATACACAATTTTATACACATTTCACGAGTTTGGAAACGCTCTCAGACATCAATTGTCTGTACAAACCTTTTGTAAAGTACATTTTTTAGTTGTGTTTCCAATGGAGGTGTAAATCAATAGACATAAAAGTTTACTGCTGTACAACGTTTTATTTTGGTTACATCAGGTCAGTTGTCTTCAGTCGAACGGTAAACCTCCGAACCCATCTGTTGTCTGAATATATGTAAGTCTAATCTTGTTTTCCTCAATCGAACTATTCGGGTGTATGAAATACAAACTGAATTCGACTTTTTATTTCTTCGAGCCAAAAATTAAATACTGTTTGTTAAATTAGGAACTGTTGGTTTCACTGATGAATAATGCGACAACTTTGGTTGTAAGATAACTCGGAGAACATAAGGACGTGAAAAACCATGGCATTAGCTAGATTCGAACGGGTGACAGAAACCATGTGCCCAGTCACTGTAAGCACTATACCCGACTAGATACGAAGGTATATCGGGAGTTCAGAAATTTCATACTTGGATTCTGTTGCCACGTGACGTGTTTTGCAGGTCATCTGGTAGAGCATTTACCGTGTATGAGCGTTATTTTTTGTCGCTGTTTGAAAACCAGCCAAAACCCTGATTATTCTCAGTTGGTTATTTTGTATAATGCCAAATCTGCTAAACTACTCATTAGTAGTGTATGGTAACCCCTTAGTATTCCCACGAAGTATTTTAGTATTTTCCTAGTCGCCCTCATGCGCCTGAATTTTTCAAAATGTTATTGAACTGAAACAATAATTTTCAATTTTAAAGTATTTTGATTTTAAAATTTTCGTCGGGACTCGAAAGAAAGACCAGTTTGCAGAAGCATTATGGTTAGAAATTTTTGATAGCGATGGTTTCTGAAAGTTCTATACCGTTGTGTTGAAAGAAGTCCGGCTCGATCTATGTGTAACGGGTGCAATGAAAGTGGAATGTTTTGGAGGTATAGATTACAATGAAATGTTTACTTTGCCACTCCACGACTGTACACAAAAAGTTCATTAAACAGTGGGAACAAAATGACAAGATCAGAAACCGCTGGTTATGTTATACACAATCACCCAAATCTCAAAATAACTGTAGAGGACTTCACTGCTATAATACAATTTAAATAATCTGTGGATATTCGTATACTCCCCCGGCCGATTTCATGGGTCGACGGAAGCCGTAACTTCGTAATTAGATCCATAGACGCGGCACAATCGTCGTGGTTACATGAACGTCTCAGCAAAGTCATACCGTAGTGAACCATCACAAAATACTGGCACCCTCGTTCACATGTTGCGTGGTCAAAAAGAGGCTTCCAGTTACCTTACGCAGCTAAAAATTGAACACACCTCTGTTTCACGGGAGCAGTAGTCACTAACAGGCAGGAATTTCCCTTATGCCCCCAGGAGACTATTCTCCTGAATCAGTTTGCTTTGGTGACTGAAATGTGTGTGACTATATTCTTTTTACACTAAAAGAAAAACAGGGACATTCCCGACAGTCATTATGTCACAACAGAAGTATAAGCCTTTATCTATAACCGTCTGTTTATTTGTACGGGGGGTGATACATTGAGCGAGTACAAGTCGATTAACTGATATGGTATATGAACTTCAACTTATGTGCCTGTGGGCAACTGAGTTTTCTGATGTATTACTTTTCACGTGACCTATCCCAATCATTGTCAGGTAAGAAGGTATTTTTCAGTTACCCTGCCAAATGTCTAGAAATCGATAAAGGACTGTAATATTTGCAATTCTTCTGTCTGACAAGGTAATTGGTACCTGGCTGCCAAACCATAATATATACACTCAGGAAAAGTTTGCGTTGACGCTCACAATCTCTTGACCTACAATTCCGAACATTGGTTGTGAAATTGTTAGCAAACATATTGTTCACAATCTTTTCATTACCGGATTTTCTTGCCCACTCCAGTAAAGATTTTCACTCTCATTGTATTGTAACTAGGCTGCTAATCAAGTAATGTAATTAGGCCTTAGTGATTATTCTGTTGCTCACCTATTTCATACTTCGAAAGTGTTTAACATCTTGCTTCTTATTGTTCATCGAGGTTTGCTATACATAATTCCACAGATTGCGATCTGTGTGTGCTAAGTACCACAAAAGTTGATAGCAGTTCACTTGTGTAGTCTGTTTCACATACTGATAATATACTTCACGTACTGTCTTTATATAGAAGATGGACGGTGGCTGTCTACACAATTTTCAGATATAACGCACATCGAACAATCAAATAGTGAATGGGGTTAAAATTCTGATAACATCTGCTCAACATTTTGTCTACTTCTTATATCCATCCTGTTATATAGCCATGTCTTATTAATTGATTCGCCAATAGCAACCGACAGTGCACGTACGGGAGAACTGTCTCATATCCTTCGTCGATGTCTAATACAAACTTCAATTTCCTCGTCTATTCCTCTACACTTTGGTTACAAACCTTGTGATCTCCAAATTGTGTGGGTATTAACACTTCACATCACATAACGGTGACCTTGATTAAGGGTTTCGTCAGTGACGACAACGTCAATGAATGGGAAAAGTATGAGCAGATATGTGGTTAGGTTAACCGGTTAGATGACATCGTCAACTAAACGCTTGGATACAGTTATTCGTGCAAAGCATGAACATATGGACCCCCAATTTCTAACGTCAGGGCAAGTCGTCCGAGAAATTGGAACCTCACATGAGCACCGTGTATAAGGTGTAAATGGCTAACGCAACTAGAGTTGACAAATGCAAAAATTTACATGCTTAGTATTGCTACTGTTTTCTACACAGCTGTTGATTAAAGCCAGCGATTTATTGACAGACTTGCTTAGTTATCCATTTCTCATTGACATAAATATGAGTTTGCCTACGAGTATGTAGCATGAAAAACTTTATATCTAGCACTCGAAGAGAACCCATTTGAACTACTTACCATTTCTCCTCCAAACAGTGATCACAGAAGTTTCGCTTTCCTGACTTGTACTCATCGATTGCTGCCCAGTTAACGATCCGCGATCGATGTGTTTCCTCCGAAGTGGTGGCGTTGGTGTGGGGGAACTGGACGTCACGTTTGACTGAAACTGTATATCGAACACACTGATCAAATCAAGATAACACTATCTGTCTCTAGTTACTTTGTTACCATCTGAGTTGGATCATACTTCATTAAACAGTTTATTTTAACATATGATTATCCACCAAACGAAATGTATTGACCGATTCTTCTAAGCACCTACAATTATGAATGATTATCAACATTCATGAATACTTAGAGGACTGATGAAGGTGGGGTAGCGGTACCCAAATTATGGATTACAGGATATTTTTGTGGGTCACGCTGTGTGAACCACAAACATGTATGAATGTTGTATACAAACAACTTAGGGAGTTGAGTTTCAAATGCCGGATCATGAGAATCTGGTGTTAACTTTGCAAAAATATCTGCCATTTAGAGACGAAACTGAATCTTTAGAGTAAAAGTGTGTTGAGATATTGAAAATTCGTCTTCCCAATAATGAATATCATTCTAGAGAATGCTTTTATCCAAATCAGAATCTTATTTTGATAAAAATGTAGATATTCAACACTAGATTTATCACAATGCAGACGGTTTATTACTGATGTAACAGTTGTATCCGAAACCAGTTTTATTCGAAATGCCTTAAAAATTGAAAACGAACGAAAAGAAATTGAAAAACGTCGATCTGCACGGAAACCACTTTTGCAGACTATGTTTACTCTACTACAAACAGCATGATTTTTGAGCTCTATGACAAGGTCGATCAGCTGTTTGCAAACAAGCTATAAAGGTTCTTCTGTCACCTTCTGAAACACCGTCAGAAATGAAATTGAAACGAGAGAAAGTTCTACATTGAGCTCCCACGTTTCACATGAAACGTAGAAACCATGAACGACTGCACTGCTTGACCTACTACTGAAATCCAAACACTAACAGAAACAATATGTTCTTAGGCTGCAAATACTCTACCAGATGAGCTACAAAGCCATTAGAAGACCAGATTTCTGGCATATTACTGAATTTGTCAACCAACATATCACTAATAAAGATATCGTCAACAACGGTTACGTTAACACTTATCTAAAATGATAAATGCGAATAACTTAAAGTGGACAGGAAGCTGAGCTGTGCTGGATAAAAAGCAAACTATCCGATTTGTTTAAGCTACACTCGGATCAAATAATCTGATTATGGTAGTTTTATTAAAAAAAAACTAAGTACAATCTTATACACAGTTACCAACACAATATTTTCTGTTCATGCGCATAGAATATTTGTCATTTAGGATATTGATTTATGCCGTTGCCCTAACTGGTTTGAACAAGAACTTTAAAGATGATTCAAAATCATTGATTAGGCTGTGATACTTCAGATTTTCCCTCAGGTTACTAGTACAACCTGTCCATTATCACTTTAGGAGCTTTTCTGTGCTAAACATTCCGGACAAATGGTGTGACTTTGCTTTTCTCCCCATATTAGGATTTTAGAGATTTTCCATCTCCCAAAGAACCGACCAACCATTATTGACTATCATTTTGTTATAAAATGATTAATACATCTTCCTGTGATGTTTACCGTGTTCCTGATCCTCCTGCCTACACGTTAACACGACCCTTATATACGAAGCGACGACAAGTACTGCGTTTGTGATGGACTCGATAATAATTTTCAAGTAATTCTGCTCCCGTGTTTTACAACTGCTATCAAATTTATTTGGCCTTTTTGTTGTGCCAGAGGATTGACCGTTTGCTGGAAATAAGACAAATTTGTAGTAGGTTACATATAGGAAGATGGATGAGTGTATCGAAAGTGGACTGTGCATGTAGACGCTAACCGTTTAACGACTGATAACTTGGAGCAGTGACCTCAAAAATGCACGTAGAAATGTCTGATGTGCATGTGTCTGCTCTTGAAAATGTTTGGATAATAATCTACTACGTAGATTATTTCTTGGTATTATCCTGGCGAATATAACCATAGATCTGGGGAGATATATTTCATTTCAGATGAGGAAGTTAAAGTGAATATTGGGAATATTTTACAGATGCGTAATACACATTCAGCATTTTTAGTACGTGTTGAAAAGCTCCGCTTTATACGGAAACTACCGCGCTTTGTACGCGTTCTCGTCGAACGTTATCAATTGTGTTTCCAAGATACTTGGGCCACAATTTATTGAGGTAAAACGGGTTGAAATTCTCAAAAAGTGTTACTTCAAACCACTGGCAATTTTTTTCACATTTATCTAAACGCTCAATTGTAGTGCGACTCATCTTATTGAAATTGGCCATGAAATGTACTACTGATGAGCTCTAATGAGAGCAAAACTCGAGTCTAGTCCTTCTGCTGTTTGAAAGGGGCCGATTGGAAAGTCTGTTGGGATGCAACAGCTGTGATCAATTGTGGGTGATGTTCAACTTGAAATATATTTCCTCGCTTTCAGCTACAATACCTAAAGAGTTGTACGCAACCTTGCATTTTGGTCAACAACCACAGGCCAGTTTTGGTCTATCCATAGGCACACGAGTGAGCATCGCGAGGCCAAACAGGCGTGAGAAAGGCAACATTTCCAACCAAACTTCGGCCAAGTTTGTCTTACACATTTCACGGCCAGCGACAAATGCTCCATGTATTCATCACATTGGATATTCCGCAAATCGATAATCCCTCAACCGAATTTTGTTGTTTGACCAAATGCACTTATAGTTATTGTTCTGATTTAATGGTTCTATCAAAACAAATTCCAAACCAAAATGTTTTTAATACCACTCAAAACTAATGGCAGAGAAGCTCGCTGTAGTGCAACAATGCATGGCAAACCATAGATACTGTTGTTCGGATCTACTGCTGCTTCTATTCATTATGAATCATAGTTCATCCCCTACTTTCAAAAGTTGTGCATTCAGTTGTAGATGAAGATATTGAAAAAAAATATCACGCTCTGAAAAGTGGTCGTATTCGAAAAACGATCAATTGATTCAAAACCCTGTCGTACGACCAAAATTGTGCCATTTAGCATTAAAAACATCAACATAGTGATACTTGCTTTCATTGTCATGATTATTACGAGGTGTCGATATCTATCACATCATTCACCGCTTTAACTACGAAACGTATGAGAGAACAGTATCGCGTTTGAATGAACTAACCTATCCCTGTTACTTTGAAGAACTTGGGTGACTCATAGTTTATTTCGTGTTTCCCGTTAAGAACATAGCTTATCTCTCACATTTCCCGTGTTCTTGCTTTCACACCGAAAGCGAATAGTCAGTCAGATTCAGTCATACTGGAATCACTTCGTATCATAACACAGCATGTTCACTGATTCCACAAACCTTCAAGTTTGAAGACAACCTCAACTATACGAAGCAAGAGGGGTTAGTTTAGGTAAATGTGATGAAAACAGAGTGTTGACCTCAGTGAATTCAATTTAGCAACCCCAGTCTACTTTCCCTTCAATGGACATAAACCGTTCTTCTCAACTGTTGTCATTCTGCTTGTCTCTTATAAGATCCAGGGGGTGTTGAGACGGTAACCTAACACTCCGTTTTAAAAATGATGTACATTGGTCAATTGCCAGAAGCGCCAGTAGGGAACTTGTTTTTACCATCATCCATGTACTAAGTAAATAGATGAACCCCTATCGATAGTATATAATACTCGATCTTTAGTCCAGCAAGAATAATCACAAATAATTACTGATGCCCTACCTTCAAGTTAACCCTATAATTGCTTCATATACTTTTGCCCTGTAAACTGAAAGGTTTAATTGATTGGTAGTTAGAAAACTTATCGGAAAAATTAAAACACTAGTCAAGTGGGAACCGTCTGGTGTACCACTGGTTTCAGGCCATTAACAAAAACCGAATTCCTCTACGCAACAGGTGTTCTATTACATCAACTGCAATGCTTAGTAGTCAAGACAACTAGTAATTAGTTACGAGTGAGAAAAGTAGTGCTGTGGCATAAGGTTTGTTTTGTAGTGTGCTTCATAATAGATTTGCTTGTACACAAGATATTCAATTATGTGGCTAAATTCAAATAGCCACATGAATTTGCAATACAAACAAGGTCAGTCGATCAGTAGCCACAGGCTGAGATTAGTCAACACATATTAAATTGGATCAAGTCTAACTTGTGTGCAACTGACCAACTGCAACTGCATGTCACAGTCAACATCGTCTACTTAACAAAACCATACTAGGTAGAGAAATGTAAACAGGAACGGAGAAAGATACTAAGCACACACACAGATGCACATGCACATGCACATGCACATGCACATGCACCATAGTAGCGGCAGGCTAACAATTAATTCAGGCTTCCTGCTGTTTTTGAGATTTAGTCTTTTGTTAAGTAAGGTTTTTGCAAAGCAAGGCAACCAATTGTCCCTGGTTGAGTAGACGATCCAGATAGCCTTGATAATAGTAACAAAGTTTTGCATTCAAAAGTTGTTGCACGGTCGATAGACTTGGCTGTCGGTTTTTGATTGTTTAAGTGACGGGACATGTTAACTTGTCTGACGTACAATCCGTTTTGAAAGAATCTCAGGTATTCGATAACGCAGCTGTCTTTCTGTTACGTCACTATAGTTGGCTGAACACGGGCAACCGGAATTCAAGTTGACTTGACCTTTAGTGGCATCTTTACCCGAAGGTACTGAAATCCGAACTGTGGGGTAAACACCCCCACACTCTGTTAACCATGTGAATTAAGTGTTCTTCTGTCTTCGCCACGGTACCGAACCCCAGCTAAACTTACGCGTGTGCCTCTGTGGTTCTATTTTAAATCTCATTTTCCTATCTAGTTTGGTTTTACTATATAAATATTGTTAACCGCAGCATGCGCCCAAGAAGTTGTAACGAAATGTTGCCATTCGTCATTCGTCGGCATACTATTTGATATTTGATACTGGAGAGTACATTCAGCCGGAGCTTCAAAGAATAACTAACCATTAGATAGCCTATCGATGCCCGTCAATAACAATGGACAAATTACATTTTGTGGTTCAGATTTCATTGTTCACACGTGACAAATTGTTGTAAGCTATTGGTCGCAATACCCCCAAACACAAAAATGAAACAATTTTCGGGTAGCGTGAAAGTGCCGCTTTTGAGAAGAAACGACATTTCAGTCTTATGGAACCCCACCGAGTTGAGTGCAGTAACGGGAGTACGACTACTTCAATCTGAGAGAGCTATCAAATTAAAGATGCACTCGTGAATACCAGCTAGGTCTCACCGAGATTATCTGGTATCTTAAGACACGGTAACCCGCGGCTCTTACTTAAAGCCTGTTATAAGGCTTATGCCTCCGTCATACACTGATGGAAGAACATATTTTGGGATAAACAATGACAACACTAGCAACCACTTCGAACTAAAATATTGTAAGAACAACAACAACAACAAACTGGTTGGTGTGGTATCATTCACCTTTTGCTGTCAAGAAACAGCGTGATTACAAATCAAATCATGATGTGGATCGTAAATAATGCAAAACAATTGCAAACACAATGCTCAGAATTGCAAGAAGCCAACGAGGAACATCTCAAACGGACTTCAGTAACCGCTTGACGGGTACTGGTTTAACAGGTGTCACTCAGGTCGTAGACTGCCATAGTGATATATCACGATTATTAATTAGATGTTTTCAAGGCACTTTCATGAGTTATACTACGATTAAAGTATAATTAAAGTATAATCTATATGATTTACTGGAAGACATGGCTTAATTCTACTCCCAAACTACGTTGTGAGTATAGCTTCTGGGGATTCTTCTCTTCAAATGAGGTTCCAACGCTAAAAGTTTCATGCTTTGAATAAGCGTTTCATGAACAAGTGTTTTATTTTATGAAGTTTCTTTCTGGCTAAGTAGTGACGTGTTGAAATCGAAGGCATGTGTTTTTATAACAACTTGGACTGATTGCTACCAACAAGCATAGATTGTAGTGAATAGTAAAGCGTGTGATACTGTTGTGATCCAAGAACGCGGACGGCACAAGGGTTGTTTATTCGACAAACCAACACATGGGTTAAGCATTTAAACAAGAACAGAAACAAAACCACTCATTTGCACGCGGTATTCGGCCCCAGACCGTCTCGGCTGCCGCAGACGCCAGTGCTCAGTTCCTTTAAGTAGCAGGGACCACTGTGAGCGATGCTGCACTCTGATTTTCCTTCCTGCATTTTCCTGCTGCTTGTGCGATGTCAAAATATATGCTTCGGTCCTACTACTGGATAGCAATGGTATGCGTAGTATGTTACGATCGCTCAACTTTAGTGCACTCCTCCCCCCGCAAAGATTGTTCCAGCTGCAGCAAAAGCCGTTCAGGTTCTTTTCGTTCTCTCGACGATCTGCGTATTGGCCTCGGGGACGTCGCCGCTCCTGGTGTACACTCTCTTTTGCTCGGGGCGTCATACCATTTGCGAAGCTGGCTTCCGTGCACTCGATGTTGATTCCTATCATTGTTGATCAGATACACTGGACCACGGCGATCCACTACCACAAAAGGTCCTCTCCACCTCGCCAGCAACTTCCTAAATCCTGGTCCTGTTGCGCCTGGACTCTACCTGTCTCTTTACTTAACCTTGGAGCCAATTGCAAATACCGCATTTCGATCCGACAACTTTGCGGTTGACTGCCCCGTAGCAACTTCTTGTGCGTTCGCCAAGTTTTGGTTGGCCACCCTCCAAGCATCGGCTAATTCGCGCCTGTTCATCCGCCGGCCTCCCCATAAGCAAATCTCCTGATCGACTGACAGGCGTGGCATGCGCTCCTGAATTTGCTCGAACGGCGATTTCTTTGCTGTTCCTTGAGGCGAACAGCGCTGGGCCAACAGAATCAGTGGCAGTGTTTCCTTCCAGCTCCCTCCTTTTGCCGCCAACCATTCCTTGATTGTGCGATTGTTTCGTTCCGTCAGTCCATTTGATTGAGGATGGTACGGAGTTGTGCGAATTTTCCTGATTCCCAAACGCTCCAAGCAGTTCTGAAACTCTTCACTTTCGAAGCTGGGGCCTTGATCAGTCAATATGCTCCACGGTATTCCATGATCTGCCACGATGTGTTCCATTACCGCCCTGCACACAGTGCTTGCACGCTGATCGGGTATAGCGGCTGCGTCGATCCATCTTGTGAAATGTTCCGTCATGACTATGATGTATTGATTGCCGGATGTGGTTACTGGGAAGGAACCCATTACGTCCAGCGACCATAATTCCCCAATTTCACTGACCGGAATTGATTGTGTAGGATATTGACCGGGGTAATTGGAGCTCTTCAGCAGCTGACCTTGTTGGCACGCCAGTACATAATTGTCAACGTCCTTCTTCATTCCAGGCCAGTACGCCCTTTGCCTCAGCATTTCATAAGTTCGATG
>JTDE01001018.1:69529-85416 GCA_014338405.1 Paragonimus skrjabini miyazakii | reverse complement strand
AATGGTCGAAATAGGTCTGGCTTGATGGAAATTTCATGTTCAATCCAGTCACAGTAGCCATATGGGTCTTGATCCGTGGTGAACAGCTTTCGGAATTTGCATATCACTTCATCCAGCAACCGATTGTCACAGACTGGTATTGCTCCGGGTGTGTTCGCTGAGGTTTGCATTTTCTCGTTGATGGAACCACTCCATACTTAGTTACGAGTTTACCATGCTTCAAATCAATCAAAGCCTCAGCGCATTTAAGAAAATCCGCTCCCAATATGGTCTGACATGCATCGGAAGAAATTACGAACGATTGCTTGGCTACGTGACCATTGATTCCGACATCGTACTCCGCAACGCCCGTAACTCTGAGTGTAAACCCACCGACCGTTCGAACGACCATCGCACACGGCTGAACAGTTTCTTTCGATCTCGGCTCACTCATTGAAATCGCCGCCCCAGTGTCAATCAAACAGCACTCCGAGCTACCATTGATTTCTATCCTAGCCTGAACAGCCGTCTTATCAACCGTCCCTATTATCGGATCGCCCTTCCCAGACAAAAAAATCAGCAAAACGTTTATTTACATGAAACCTTTTCTCGCCCCGCGGATAAAAATCTTTGCCAGTGTCCACCTCTTCCACATTTGCAACAGACGTCGGCACAGTTCTGTTCCCTCCTGATCTTCGAAGCGGCCACTTTTTGAGTCAACTTTTCCACTGCGGTTCGCAGGTCATCCAGTTCACTCGTCTTCAACTCGCAAACTGTCGGGGAGTTGTCTGCCAGTAATTGTCGAGCCGTCTAAGCTAGCTGTTCCAACGTCATCGGATGTGCGATGAGAGCCACCCTGAGCTGATCCCGCACCGCTGGTGGCATTCCATCCAAGAACTGATCTGTAAGCATGCGTTGTTCCAAATCCTGGTCCAAATGTGGCAAGTCCCTTGACAACGTTGCCCGCAGTGACACGACATACACGAGAGCGTCGCTTCCTGGCCCAAGCCGGGCGCCCTTGAAATGCCGCATTGCCTCCTGGCAATCGGCTGGGCTGCCGAACCCGGCGATCAGCGCCTCCTTCGCGGCGGCCCACCCCAGCTTCAGTGTGGTGCCAAAACCAATAATCATATCACCATTGGGCGTGAACAGGAAGTCAATTCCGTTGTAAAAAGCGGTACACAGTCACTAACCAATGAATATGACAGATCACCCCCTCTAAAATGGTATGAACTCAAGTCAGTAAGTTCATGGAAGTCCAAATCACTTACCTGGGCCTAGTTGGCCCAATAAACTACTGATGTTTCAACGAGGGTTTAATGTCCTCTTGTCATGTAATGGAAGGGCAATCCTTACCCGAATAATTATTGGGAATGAGGCAACGAAATTGTTGTAGTGGAATACTTCATCGAGGTACCCAGGTAACAACAGTCCATTGTTTCTGGGACCTCTGAGAAACATACCGGACAGCATTGTAGTGGACAAGATGATTCAATGAGAAGCTCATAGAGGGTCCTCTGGTAAAGTTAAAGGATTTCAGAATGCTGACAGACAAAATTATGGATGTAAATGTTGACATGAATAAGATCTGGAAGTCTGATGACGCATCTGAAGTCACAACATACCACCAGTATTTCTGCACTAATAAAAGTGGTCCACTTTACTAGACTTAGCATTATTCTTTAGCTAGGGTATGAGGTCGTTGAACAGCTTGAATCAAATGATTATCTACTTCACGAATAAAAATGAAGAACTGGTTGTGAACAAAGTACAAAGCCGAAACAACAAAATATCCGGAATAAAAACCCTAAATTGTTAGTTCAGTTTTCGTATGTCGTCTTTGCAGTAAGTAACTAAGTAATATCGGGAAAACGTTCAAATTTCTGTATGTGTCTGATGTGTTCAAGACTAACTGGAGCCGATTTGCCTTAGGACTTTCGTCAAAATGAATCGAAACTTGCGATGACACCCAAATGTATTGAACAAGGGAAAAGTATTGAGATCTTGAGGCTGTCCCGCAGCTATGCAAGCCAGTCCGGAAAAATCATATTGAAAACCAGTCACGAAATTTTATACAACGTTAACCCTTGCGTACGTCATTGCGAGCCTCCAAATGTTGCGCCCTCCCTTCGTTGACCACAAATGGTATCCATCCCCTGATTCGCCCGCTTTCACACACTTTTCCCACTTGCTACGGTGTGATGCCGATTCTTCCTGGACTGAATTGCTGTTTACAGTGTTGTTCACGTCACGCTTAGGCACACTTTTGAGACGCAAACCTGACCTTCCATGGGGTATGGAGTCACTGTCCAGCTCATCGTTCAACCCGTCCTCTGAGATTCGGTTTTAATCCATTCGATCCACATCGCATGCATTTTTGACTAAGCACAGCAGACTTGCTTGGAGTGCACGTCTTTTTCTTGGCCTTTGGTCTCCAAAACTATGTCTTGCGGTTTGCTACCAAGTACACGTCTGAACCAGCCATGGAGTAGTGTGTTTCAGAGGCTGTCTCAATACAAGTATGATATCCGTCCCTGACTGTCGTATGGAAGTGTGCTGAACACAAGCTCAGTAAACGGGTATTCTTCTATTTACCAATCAGAGGGGGCTTTTCTCATATTCTCCGTGCCATACTGAGGCATTGAGTTAGATTGACGTTAATTGACGATATGCTAGACAATGACGCCGGGTTGGGCCAATTTATCCTCCACTCTCAGAGTATGCTTGAATTCACAAGCATCTTGAGTGCCACTCAGACATACTTTGGTCCACCCCTTCTCTCTTGTGGATTTTACTTATTTAAAACAACATTGTTAAGTGGCATCTCACTGTCAGTACCTGTTGACTAACCCTCAACGAGGACAGACACGTCTAGATGACCTAGAGCATACGATTTTTGTCCGAACTCTCGATTTCAGTAATAAGAATACTGAACACAATAGTTAAGTTTAAAATAACATGTAACTGGACCTCAGAAACAAAGCGATTTCTAGCCTACTTTCAGCAATTTGTTGTTGCACAAGGATGGTTTTCGAATAATGGTTAATAATGCCTCAGTGAAACTTAACACCGACATATGCCTTTTTCGAGCAAGCACAGTGGACGTTGAAATGAAACCGGATATATAGTCGACGATCCAGTCGATTAGTTTAGCCCACATACTTACCGAAGTGTCCATAAAGAGTTACGCTGTTATACGCGAAGTTGGCCTGATCTACATAGGAGTTTGTTTCGTTTCCTGAGTGCTTAGTATCAGAATGACTAAACTTACGTACCTGCCGCCGTGACTGTTGATGACTCACTGAATACAGTTAGTGAAACATCTAGTCAGACTGTGTACAGATGTAAATAGACAGATTTGAACAAATCGTGTGGTTTAGGAGTTTCCTCTTGGGAATGTGCAATAGGCTCTAGAGTGTACTCATTGGAAGTGAGTGTTTTGTATATGTTTAAATGCGTGAATTTGGATTAATCATATGAAAGGTTTTCCCACCAAGGTACGGTTGCATTCACTTGTACGGAAGACAAGATAATCAAACATTATTCTCCACATGTGTGTTTGCAGTTTACATTGTGCCCTAGAGAAGCATCAGTCTGTAATGTGGGTATCATCTCACGGAATTACAACTGATTATGGATTAGCAGTCATTGTATAAAAAAATTACCTCTGAATTCACATCGTCCGTTTTGTTTTCTGCATGTACTTTCGTCAAAACCACATCCGATTTTGTAAACGATGAGTGATGAAGACTGGTCGATTTCTGTTTTCCTGACACCGATATCAATTGCACGCCTAGAGTAGGTAAACTGAGATATTTGGACTCCGAAGCAGATTGTTTGTCACTAACTACTTTAGTGGTACTCGATGCCGTTAGTATAGCATGTATCGGTGAAGCCTTTGGACTTTTCATTCTTATACCAAGACCACGCAAAAGCATTTGGTTATCGTTTTGGGAGTCATCGCTGTCTATCAGTTGACGTTTTGATAGAAACTCATCGATTGGGTATCTACGAGACGCGCTAGTTTCTTGTGTACCTCGTGACTGCAAAAGATATGAAAAGTAGAGATGATGTGGCAATAATTTACACACACACAAAATAATCATAGTAATTTTAAACTTTATACATTAAAGAAAATGAGTAAACTGCGGGTTAATGAAAATATGCAGCCAGTGGAACCTTGTCCTGTGTGTTGACTAACAGTGATGTAAGTGAACTATTTCTAAAAATCGAATACAGTTTAATTGACTTAGTTCGCCCAGCTGCCTTTCTGATCAATTACAAAGAGCTTAGGACTTGATAACAGATGAAGTTTGAATGTTGACCGTTAATGAAGCTATCTGTATCCTAATCTCTGTGTTCATAAGTAGTTCTTGTGGATGACTAAACGTCTTTGGACTAGGCTCACTCGGGCTCAGAGTGTGAAACAGTCAATGTTATTGGTCTCCCTGGTGAACAATTTTCTAACACAATCTGATAAATATTTTCTGATTTCTCATTCCTGACCAGCCCGATGCTGAAACATAAGAAAGAAGCCTTCTCTACTCCATCATTGTCATCATAAGTCTAATGAGTGATATAAGGAGAGGTGAGAATCCTGGTAACTCCGTGACCACCCTTAAAATCCCTGTCATTTCTGAACTCACCAGAAATAGTCCGAACAAGCTCGAGTTGGTAACCCTCTGCAACAAGGGCCGAAGCTACTGTCCACTTGGTTACCAGTTCGAAGAGCATACTCTGTGATGAGGTTAACGATGTGTAACCTATTCAAGTCAAGTTGGTATGGACAGACATATTACATATTGGACAAACAGCTCGTACTTATAACGAACACAAGTGCACGAAATGGTTGTTTTAGCATATTACGACCAAATGGTCCTAGTATTCAACTTGAAAATACCAAACTCCTCAACTAGTTGCACTAATATCTGTTAATGATTTTGCTAATCTGGGTGAACAATGTAGATAAAGTTGTGACCCCTTCACACCTGAGCTTACTGTCTGCGTTATTATTTCGGAGTAAACAGCAGCTACCGTCACCCCGATCTCTGAGTCCAGTAATCACTGCACCTGCGTTATTTCTCAGCTGATCAGCTTAACGACCGTCAGCGTGGGAAGATCAAATTCCTTCCCTGGCCAACCGTCTTAGAACGTCTTTTTAGCATCAATCCCATATCTATACCACACATTGGGTTCATTTTGGATAGATCCTGTGTTTCCAACACTCCTTTCGTAATGGATGGTTTGACAAGTCATATAACTTGGCTTTATGTTGAATATCGTTTTGGTTTTGCCAAAGGACTATCCCTTGTGACACATGACCCACTTATACAATACTGAATGCGCACGACATTCAAAGTTGTATACATCTTGATGGATAACTTTCATTCTTAATGAAATAACCCCTTGATCTAAGCCGGTTTCGACACTATGTTTTGTAACTTTAGACCAGCCGATATACCATGATTCATTTCTAAGGTCGGTACTGGTTATGCTTTGCATAAACAATTCACCTGAAACAATTATTTATCTCTTTTGTTAAGGCTACCGAGTTGGCTAACAGGAACTCCTAAAATCAAAACATTGTTCAGGTTGACACGAAACTAATGAAATAATCATCAAGTGTGCATACATGTTACATCATAACGACTTTGACAACATTATTGTAATACGCGATATACAGACAGCTGTGTGTTTTCCCGAAGTAGTGCGCAAAAGGACCAGGGTATCAGGTGGGGTTTAAAACCAGATTTGGTGCACTAATGGGCTTCTACTGTTTCGTCTCCCTTAACCCAGTGCGAAGAAGTTATTCACATTAGTTTGGGCATTTATAATAAACCTTGAGTAGGCGGTCATAATATTGAAACAAAATTCGACATACTATTGGCGTCTGTTCATAGGGTAAAAGTCAGTGAGATGAGAATCTACTCGATTCCGGTACAATAGAAGATCTACCAAAGGACTAATCTAAACGTTACGTTAAGATACCACATCAAGATTAGGCGAGAAACTTCTGTTAAACTTCCCGTTATTTGCAAAATTCTTTTTTGTGTATTGCACCAATGAACTTCCAGTTTGATCTTGCAAGTGCCAATACGATCAGCCAATAACAGACTGTGATTTCTCTAACACTGTTGTACATCTGCAAATGCAGCTTCTTGTATCACGAGTAACAGCAACATACTGAAACCAATACAAGGTCTTCTCTTTAATATATGAGTCGAAGGTTTCAATTCGAATATAATTTCTAGGGCTATTTGAAGTACCTTACTGCGAATATTAAAGTCAAAGGGGTGTTTTTGGTAAGTTTAAAAAAAGTGACATTGAGCTTACCTGGAGCCATTGTGTTCTCACACTCGGACGTGTGGTTGATCTTAGCTTCGAAGTGTCTGGACACAACTGACTGATGAGTTGGCGATGTGAATTATCCAAGCCGTCAATGATGTCACCCACAACTGCATCGAACATGGAACTGATTAAGTCTGACGATACTTTGTTCAGCTGTTTGAATGCCAAAGAGAATCATATAAAAATGCAATTGAACACATCTGGGATGTATGCACAATTATCGTGTGAAATAGATGACATCTGGGTGCACCTCAAACATCAATCTTACGTGGATGGTGTTCAACGAACTGGATCTTCCTTTAAAACGTGGCAATTCGCTTTCTTATTGCACAACTTTTCTGTATCCCTACTCACAGTGATATATCTAGTATGTTTCTGTTTGATAGTACTTGCTGAGATGAAGTCTGTATTAATCAATTTAGTGTACGCAGCTTAGTGTAACATGGTTTAAGGCTTTGCTCGTATGAGTTGGTTATTGACATTAGAGGAGGGGCAGCCAGTCATGTTTATTAAATGATCCGTAAGAAGCTAGACTGTCGTGTTGTAGCTCTGGTACACATGGTCATTTGCTTAAACACAAGCTGTTGACTTGCCCTTGGACTACACGCAAGACAGGTTTTAATTTCAACTACTTAGATAGCAGAAGTTAGATTTGATAGAACATGGTTTTTCAAACGTCAAACAACTTACTTACTTACTTATTTATCAGGTACGGGTCTCGAACCTTTGGCCGTTTTCGTATGATTGGATACTGTGGTGTATCAACTACTTGCTTATTTGCCCAACGCTTTGGACTGCCGATAGTGTGTAATGTAGACGACCCACTGAGACTAATAGTGTCCTTGTCTAGAAATGAACCATACAATCTATCTACAGATCTTTAGAAACAACTATGACACCTCTTTGGTAAGTCACAATAGTCTACCAGCAAAGCAGGCGACGTTAAAACGGAAGAAGACGAAGCCATAGTTTCCCTCGATGCTGCGATGCTTGTCAAACCAGTCGACCTTGGTTTGGACAAGAAGACACTGCAAGAACTGCAGACAAAATTCCAGACTAGTTGAATAACTAAAGCCGGAAAATATATGCAACCGTAAGGAACTGTGTCAATTTATATACTTCACATTCAATGGGCAACTCCAAAAACGACTGAACGGAACTACAGTGACATCTTTTGTCATACAGAAACTAGTCAACGTTGCGTTATCCGAGAATAACCCCAAATGTTGGAGACCATACGTGGATGATACATCTGTAGTACTCAATTGTTTCTAGACAAAGAATACATATGGGCAACTTTCCAACCTCACTGAATCTCCCATAAAAGGAGAAAGCAATAACAAGCAACGCTTCTTGAAAGTTCTAGTCAACCGGAACCCTTATGGAAACTTCAGTTTACTGAAAACAGACACACACGTACTAGCTTCTCATCCTTCACAAAATCACCCAAGCTGACGTAATAGGAGTTACATCTGAACGCTGTCTAGAATAGCAAAAATTATAATACGGTGGAACTTGGAAGGATGGAAGAAAAGCAACCCTAACGGGTATTGCTTTGTAACTGATCTTTACAAACTTTCATCAGACGCAGCCTATTGCAAACGGAAGGAAACTTGAACTCTACAGAACAATCATCAGATTGCCTAGCCGTATATTGAAAACATCAGAAACGACTACAAAACTCCTAAGACCACATGATATCATGGTAGCACACAGATCAATGACAACCATGCACAAACATTGTCGAAATCAAAAGAATAGCTCAGGTCACCAGATAATGGAAACGTGATATACACACTGAAGTGCAACGACGAGCACCACGTTGACCAATCAGACGAAAGCTGTTTACGTGACTCGGTAATCACGAACTGGCCTTCAAGAGATATGATCAAGTTTTGATCATCTCCGTCTACGAAGATCGGAATGGTCACACAATTAATATGAAAGCTTCAAAAATTCCTGCTCAAGTAAACAGCAGATACGGAAGTGAAATTTTTTAGAAGTTTGGTATTTCATTAGAGCAGAAAGAAGACACATATTGCGATATATTAACATTTCATTTACCCTCATCACTGGCGAACGTAAAGCATTCCGGTTATATACATCATACAAATAAAGACAGACCTGGAATTAGACACGCATACAAACGCACCAAGTATTATGTAATCACGACTATGGCAACCCAATAGGTTGTCTCAACCACTTTTATGCACATAACGTCGGCTGGTAAGTTCGGATGAGGATCGCTTCGCAGAAAGCTAATAGCTTCGAGTTTCGATTGCGCAACAGTATAGTGAATGGGTTTACTGGGTCAACTTGGTGATCCGTTGTCATGAGGTGTTTAGCAATCGATGAGGTTGGGTTTCGAGCCGTCAATGCACCAAGTTGAGGCTGGTGCGTCATCTATTGATTCAACCATTACGGAATGTGTTCGGCGACTCGCTGTGATAGTTGTCGATTCATAGGAACACATAATATGGTGAATAGGAGCACTGAGCCCACACTGACAACTCAAAAGAAGGATGTTTTCTTATTCTTGCCATTCAAATATGATCACTTAGCCAACGACATAAAGCACAAATTAAAGTCTGCTCGGGCTCGAACGTATGCGGCTGCGCAGTTGCGCTTATTTCAAATCACCAGAGGACTAGTTCTCCGCAATCGCGAATGTAGCTTACCAAACTTTTCTGTCTCCCATGTTGTTTACCAGTTCACTTGCGGTTGCAGTGACATTTACATAGGTAGAACAGACCGACAAATTTAGTACTTATCGACTGGTTTGCTAAAAAGCACACTGAATCAGACAAACTCTACCAAGTAGTGTAAGGAAGGACTTGAGGAAACGCAAACTCGGCCACGACCAAACGCTAGTGCACAAGTGAACAAATGAATATGATTATATCTACACAACGGTCAAAGATTAACAGTAGACACCCAGTCACATAGAAGTTCAGAGGAAGATAAGATCGGCGCGGTCAAAGTTAAAAAACAACAGTGAACAACCAATCCTATCCAAGGTCAAAAGGGAGAAATACCGAGTGCAATCATTTGGATCTCAGGTTAAAGGGTTAACGATAGCAACCAGATTTCTGCTTAAAATGTCAGTCTACCATCGTATACAAAGGCGGAATTCCACTGACTCTTGCCAATCGCATTGTTCAATCCTAATAGCTGAAACACTAATTCAACGATAATGCCACCTCGTTTGGGGATGAAACTTTCAAACTCTAAATATCAAGGATGGCAAATAACCCAAAACCAAACTCGCCTACCTGAGCTACGACGTCTTTCATTCTTATTAAAAATTACACATTTAAATTTTTTTAACCGCCTCGGTTCCAATGTAAAATTATACTTTAAAAACTACATTCCACGTCAGGGTTGCGTCCGTTTATGGATATGCCGCAGTCTTTCTCAAAACGAGATAAATTGGGACGACATGAATAAACCTTTGTAAGAACCTCCTTTGAGGTTTTCAAGTGACACTAAGGTCTTATCAACAGTTAATTAACTCACTGATTGGAATTTGAATACCTAATGATTGGGGGCAATGAACGATTCCATTTCAAGAACAGAATAAACTTTTATTGCCCCTCTTTTCAATAAATTGTCCGTGACAAGTGACAGTTTTGGTTTTTATCATAGCAACCAATCGTACAAACATTGAATCAAAGTTTCATATTGACATTCACTCCGCAAAAAGTTTTTTCTACTAGCGTTGAACCTACCAGTCTACTACAAGTCTAAGAACCTTATATGCAAAATCGCAATCAGTAATTACTTTTTTTCGATTATTATTTTATTACACGGATAATTTGAAATGACTAGAGAACTGTCATAAGTCTAACCTAGATTGTTGTAAGATAACGAATCGTGGTTTCGTTTTTCAAAAGTTCTGGCGATAACAGTACATATGCTACTTAAAACAAATTCCAAAGTTTAGAGTTGATAACTCAGTTTGTAGTCAGGACTGCTTGGGATTCTTCTGCAACTTTTTTGACGAGCATGTTGTTTAACAGAAATCAAACCATTGGTATCATAGAGTAGTTCACAAACCTTAATTGTGCAATGTGTCAGGTGAAAAGTATGGATATTTGCCGTTTGTGTTAGTGTTTGAATTTTTACTTGACAGACCTGGGTGAATAAAAGGCAATCATTTATTCAGGAAGGGTCTGAGTTTAAAACTTTGAGCTTCCACAACGAAGATGGTACATGCCCTTCTCAGTGGGTTGCAAAGCCAACTCGGTAACACGGAAACCTCATGTATAACCTGAAGTACGCATCTATCACTTGAACTTTTGTTAATTACGAAAGTGGATAAACAGATTGTCAAAGCTCTCATTCTACTGATCAGTGAGACAATTTCGGCAACTAGTGGAAGAGCTGAAAAATTCCACTAGTCCATTCCCCCATCCCGGGATAATTTCAGTGAATTCACGTAAGATAAGATACTCGAATGCTTTTGGTGCAATTTCTTTGTCTAGTTTGCTACATGCATGAATTCGGCTTTTGTCATTTAGTTGACTTCACAGTGGCCTGATTTTCAGCATAAAGAATGACTATAAAGAATTTCAGTTAAGTAGTGAACGTTGATAATGCAAAGGTGAGATCAGAGTTGTCTTTTCGGTCCATAAAACTACGTCGTGATGCTGGATCCTTTTATCACTTCAAATTTGTATTGTATTGTTGAAGTTTCACTGACTGAATTGAGTCAGTACTACGCTTTGTTTATTCCGAGTGGTGGTTTTTAGTGTAAAATTTCAAACAGCTAATCACCAACAACGATATGAGCATACATCGAAATTAACCTCCAGAATTCTTGAAGGTAAATAAATGTGAAGAACTCCTTACCTGTTTTTCAAGTTCTGGAAGAAACTTTGACTGAACTACTTCCTTCAGACCTTTTGAAACCCGATTTTGTGCATTTTTGATCAATTCGCGCACTGAAAGTGATCCGGCGTCACCTTGGGTTGAACAGATTCGTTGCGCTGTTTCCCTCATCGATAATCCAAGATGTTCAAGATGCGATTCGATTCCGGACTGTGCAGAATCAAAAGGACATTTTATTATGGCGTGAAATTAAAAGGGTTATGTTTATAATTTATTAGTTACTTGGTCTTTACTGACGATTCTGAATAGTGATGAAGAATGAACGTATTTAAGAGCATGGATGCGTGAGTTTGAACTCTGGGTGATAGTCTTTACAATATTCCTGTGATATTCAATTTCAGCTGACATTCTCTTGTAGTTGAAGTGTATGTTATCGCTATTCTTTCATCTTTGTTGATACTGCAGTACTTTAAGTTGACATGCAAAGGTGTAAACTACAAATTTTTTGACAGATAACTGTTTCATGGCGCTGTCATCATTTAAGTCCCAGGCTCACCATACAAAGTGTAACAAAGGGATTTGTTAATTTTTGTACACAGGGTCACACCAACGGCCGGTTCATCGATTTCTATGCGTCATCAGTGACCTCATCGTTTAGTGATTGGCATGAGTAACTCCATGAAATATGTTGCTGAATTGGGTGGATTTACATCACGTGCTCTAAACAGTATCATCAATAACAAGATATCGGTGCTCGACACTGATGCGCAAATCCCATTTAACCAGAAAAGATGACTGCGTTATGGGAATGAGAAATTGAAACTAGTTAAAATTCTTTTCCAGTATTCTTTCCAGTAACGCTGAATCATTATGGTCGAGATTCTCACACCTCGCAAACAAATAACCGGGTAACATGTACGAGTAAGGTGGCTTCCATCCGGATTCCACTGCCCCGTTTTATTAACCGTTCTCACTCCAGAGGAAGATCAGGCAACTTATGACAGCGATAGCATCGCTTAACCTGGTTAATTGCCGGTTTCCTCATAGTTTCCATTCACCTGCGAAAGTGCCATTCCCATTAGCTAAATGGCTGAATAGTCACTCTGTATTCCTGCCTAACGATGGATTGCCCAGTCATCTAAATCAATTCATTTTCAAAGTTTGGTAAAGTAAACCTGTTGATTTCTTATGGCTACACTTTGGATTAGATATTGCCAAGGCGTTTAGACGCAGACAAGAGAATGAATGCGGTTATCAGCCGAAGCCTTTGGTTAGAAGTTATTTCGGATTCTGCGGACTACTTCGGAATACTCTTCGTAACCTCAATGTGCGAAGTTCTTGCTCAAGACTACTGTGAGTATCCAAAGTTAGTACTGAATAGTGAAGTTACAGAAATTATTGACCAGTTTGCTTATTTAGAAACTTGTATCAGCAGCGGCGGAAATATAAGGAATGATACAGAAACCCAAGTCATCAAGGCTAGGACGATATTCGCTAACCTGAGACACCTCTGTTAACAGAGACATCTCTCTGAGGATTGAGGGTCACGTACAAAAGGCGACTGCGAAGGCTGTGTTATCTTGCGTCCGCGAAACTGCCGCTCAAGGTAGAGAATGTTAATCGTATTTAGAAAGCTGATAATTGATATCTGCGTTCGATCGTATGCCTCGGGTGACACCAACGAGTAAGCAACGAAAGGATTAAAAGACGGTTATTTGGTAGTGATTGCCAAGTGAGTTGCCTAGTTCAATCTACATTCTTCCACGAACTTGGATTTTTAAGCCATGTACTGAGAATGTTAGCTAGCCAGCCGCCACACCGATGCTGAAGCCGACTAGCCTAGGGTACGAAATGGATAGATGAGGGCTCGGTGTAGAGGAATGAAATCGTTCACCAAGTTGGCCGTTGTAGGTCGGGTTCGTCTCCCGCGCTGAGGTTCTCGCGACTCACAGAGTCCGTGACTGGAAACTTTAGGTGAGATGGCGGTTAATCGAACTCGATGACGTGAATGTTGTTGTTGTTTGACCGATTTGTCTGTGAAGTAATTGCAACCAATGAGGCGCGGTAGTGAAAGCCATTAGGAACCCGTCCTGCTATTGACGCCTTAATTTCAATTGAGGCTCGGTTGTTTGTTTGCAAGGAAGCGACAGCTTGATATTGAGTGTTTATTAACAGAAAAAGTTGGTTTCGGTGGTCAGGTTCTCCACTGTTTGCTTCTTCCTTTTTATTGTTAGCTATGACTAACTTTTGTTCACGGTTGCGTGGCAGCTATGTTTCAGCGAGAACCACTGATGATGATGATGATGAGGAGGAGGAGGAGGAGGAGGATGGGTCCCCATGGTTAGATCAACCGTCTTTCAACCTGTTGGTTGCACTACCTCCTGTACCAACCAATGAATGCAAATAAAAGCAAACATGGATGGTCACGGTCACTTAAATTTTTGATTCGCCCAACTTTTAGCGACCACGCTTCTCAGTCGTGAAGTAAAACGGTTTAACTACTAACTGTAGTGGTTACACTACACAGATCTGTGTTGACCAGTTTAGAACCGGTAATAATTCGCCAAATGTCAGCAACTGACGGTCAAAAACAACAAAGGTAGAAATTGATTGCATAAAAATCATTAAAAGTGTTCCTTATTGGGGTCGAATTTTCACTACTGCATACGGCCGATTTACTTTCATCCAGTCAACTGTTTACACTTGTTCACCTTACCTGCCCTTGGTAACTTAGTCAATAAGCTTCTACTTTCTAACTGATTGATTGTCAAACTGGCCAAAAGACATTCGTATTGATCCCATGCTGAGGAGCACAGACTGAGGTGCGTTCTCAAACGCCGTGATCCAACTGAGGGTTTGGTCAGGTTATAACATTTTCCCATCGATGTGAACCGGAAACTCTCATAAGAATCTCACACAGCAATAGTGAGTCACGAGATTGTGATGTAGATAAAGCGGACTGGACACCTGTCTCATCATTCGTACACTGTACTCAAAATAAAAAACGTACCCAACAAATCAGCTTGTTCAAGTAACTGTCATAGCAAGCCTGTGTGTATACGCACACTGTCACTTGTGAGTTCGCGTGCATTGAAACTACATGGAAACGTGGTTCTTTGAAGGAAAGTTTCTATTCTAGACTCAATGCAAATGCATGCTCATTCACCCTAAGTACAGTGAACTGCGGTTGTTTGGCAACCTGTTCAATCTGCCATCTAACATAAGTCACCACCTTTTTGGGCCCTGGAAACAACATGGCTGTGCATGAGGATGTTTCCCACCATTTTATCTGAATTGTGTTTTGTCACTTCCTGAATTACCAACAGTCACCAAACACAGTTAAGGCATGTTCACCAAGATGATTTTTGTTCAGTCAACAGAGTTTCCAATAAGTTTTCCTTGTATTCAAATGCTGTCTGTGTGTCAACTTACCTGGACGCGTGAAGTGCCAACTAACGTACCGATTTAGTTTCGTGCAAGTAAGAACATGTAAATTCCACTCAAATCCCATCAATAACTTCAACTATTGATACTAGTTTTGATCGTCATAGATGCATTGAATGAAATTGGAAGAATGATTTCTGTCCATAAGTGTGTGTAAAGCAAACATACTTGCTATACTTCGAGAAACAATTTATATGAAGTAATTCTTAATAATGTGAACCAAATTTGATGCTGTTCTGCTACCTGAGATTTTATTTATTGGCGAAATTGGTTTTGATTTAACCGTTATTATTATTATTATTGATGTTATTATCAACAGTGATGTGTTAATTAACGAACTGTAAATAGCACAGTGGACACTGACAAATTAACGGCAATTATGATTCGTTTGTAGACTTCTATGGTTCATGCTCTTCGAAAAAGGACAAAACAAGGGAAAACTTGTTAACTAACCACTTCTTGTAGGTCGTCAAAATCTAAACTTCCGTTCTATTGACAAAAAAATCGAAAGACACTTTACCTATTGAACGTAATTAGATTGCAAATTGGTGGCTATGAACATTCAGTTATCACAACCTGAAGAAAGCTCGGAAATTGATTGCTCTCTGTGACTACAATTCTGACATCTCATCATACGGAACTGGTGACCCCAAGAAATCTTCCATTGCCCGTGAAGTTCCACCTGACGATGAAGAGTACGGACAACATGACAAACGCTCTCATATTGTTAGTGTATCATAACAAGACCACCTCTCAAGGTGCTTGCTAACAAGTATATAGACTATTGACCTTAGGTCTGAGATCACTATGAGTTTGAACAGCTGCAAAAGAGTCGAAAATTTTATTTCTCATTAATTCACATGCGATTCTGTTGTACTAGAACGAAAATGATACTGCCGTCTTAAGGAATTTCCGGCTCACCCTATTCAAATTACATTAAATCCACTGGATAATCTGATTAGATAACAAATGAAACTTTTAATTTTTAATACAAGAGATATTTCTAAGATGTCTACCATATTATTATCATCATCATCATCATCATCATCATAACAGCCATGAGCCTGACCAAAAGGTACTGTGGATCGGGCCGCCGCTCACATCAACAGTGACGTGGAATATCCTAGAAGAAAACGTTACTAAGAAGATTGAAAATTATTAAACGAAGACTAAGAGGGTGAACTAGAAATTGTGTGGATACAGGTCCGCCAATGACTGCGACACATTGCCATCTCGGATAGCGTCTCTAACCAGCGGTTTGAGTGATCACGAGGACCCCATCCAGG
>JTDE01001018.1:28674-55452 GCA_014338405.1 Paragonimus skrjabini miyazakii | reverse complement strand
ATCTTGTTGGTCATTTGTCCTCATTCATATCTCAGGACTCCACCTCGAAATAGCCAAGCTCACTGTTGTACTCACGAAGAGCGGATGATCGGGTTAACGTTTGAAGACGCCAGCGTCACACCTTGGCCGACTAGTGGTTACAGGACATCGCTTGCAATGAGATGAACAGAAAAATGATTCTTGGTTGTCATCGTCACTGTCATGGATATGCTACCATAAATTTTCCAGTTTGCTAAAGCCCCCAACCAAATGTTTTGAATAAGTCTGTAAATGGAACCTAAGGTTCGGCACATAGTTAACTAACCTAGGGTTCGATGATAAAGGTTAGCGACAAAGAAACTAAAATGATTTTGTCAAATTTTTCCACTTAATTAGGGTTAAAACTGACGGGTAAATTGTTGCAGCAACGTGTTTCCTCACCAATTTTCCAAATCTATTGTCTGCCATCTATTAACGCATCTATACTAATTCTATTGCATTGAGTTAAGCTGCTTCAAATCTCATTATTCACTTCACTCAATGGGGTAGCTTCTGCCGATGAATTTTAAAAAGGACAAGACTACACTTTAGTGTCTTTCTTCTTTCCTCTTGTTCTTTTCTTTGAAAATTCTAGCTTTTTCAGGAATTCTGATGAGTTGTGAGTGCTGTTTAATTGATCTTTCAACATTATTGGTTTGTTAGATGTCAGTGATCTGAAATCACTTGAGTTGAGCTCAGAATGCGAACACAATTCTAGGATCGTATGATCTAGACGACACGCTTGCAGAAACTCGACTACACACCCGCTGTGAGCGTTCATTATGGGACGCAGTGGCTATGCTCTAAGTTATTCAAAGTGACAGCCAAACCATGTTTAGTGAGGGAACTTGATAACTTCTGTCAAATGTGTCAGAAGACCGATCAATATATCTGACTCAAACGCTGTGAGTGACTTCGCTACACGTGATGGGAGTTTGCATGCCTCAAAAGCAAGAAACAAGAAGGTACTTTTGCTTATGCGAAAGGTACATCATAGTGAGTTGTTTACAGCTGTCCTGATCTACCAGAGGTAGAGTCACTAAACAACTATTGTTGGTTAAAATTTGTCTTCTTTTTACCTCGTCAGGTTTGATGAACACAGATCACCTCAGACTGACATTTTGCGTTGGAGACGACCGCAACCGTTCGAAATAGTATTCGGAGTGTCTTATGACGTTCACCCTCGAGCTAACACTTCTCGACCGGCTTTGTCCTTCTTATGACTCCTCAGGTAGAGGTTGCCTGGCTGGAAGTTCTAACCAGTAACACTTGAAACTAGGATGAAACCGATCGTGGACTGTCGATTTGAGAGTAAATGTTATCAGCCATTGTAAACTACTTCCAGTTACTCAGTTTCCAGCATACCACGCTTCAGAAACCCTCCAGTAATGTGTCGAGCGACGAATTATCAATTTCAGTTTAGCAAAACGTTATCGGCCATCATCGCGTGTCTCGATTTCATTTAGAGATTTCGTGATTGGGTATGTTGGGTATATAAAAGAGTTTCCTGTAAAAATAGAGTGAACTGAACGCTCTAATGGATAGACACTTATCGTCTGATGAGAAAAACTTACCATGGGGTCGTTAATAAAGACCCAGTTCTACATCCAAAGCACTGCAGAACAGTTTAAAAAAATCTGATTTTCTTTATCGATGACGGTGATTAGATGTTACTATCACCAACAATGACAACATGTTTATTCACAAACTGTGGTTAATACTTTTACAAATTCTCATTAAGCATAAGTGAGCAAACTTTAACCGTAAATGAATCCCTGTCAGTTCTAAAACTTAAAAAACTTTTCCAGTACCAATTCAGTCATTCGCCCAACTCACTAATACTTGGCAGTTCTATTGAGTAACGACGTACTCAGGGTTCAATATGTTCTATTTCATAGGTATACTTATATTCAGACAAACTCACCTCTCCGTATTGTCCTAATTATACTTACAGCAACAATTTGACTTCAGAAGAGGGCAGAAGGATTTTGGGAAAGAACAGGTAAACAATACAGTTTTTTAGAGGACTGTGGTCATTTTCAAGTGTAACCCATTACTAAACTCCTCCTGATATGTATTATAGTTGAACAATATTCAGACAGTTAAACGTTTTTAGCTCACCGTCAGGCTAAGTTGATTTCGATCGAAATGCAAAAAACGAAGACGGTTTGATCTGGCTGAGATAAGCCGGGCCAAAATATGAGCAACACCATCTCCCATTCGGTTGCCACTCAAGTCCAGATCTTCCAGCGAGGGATAATTGAGTAGGTCCGCTAGCAAATAGAGGACGTTCTCACCAAGGTCCACGTTGGACAGACTGAGATGTCTGAGATGCTAAACAACCGGATGGAAAAGACATTGCAAAAGAACAGCTCAGAGAGGACAACAAGGTTTGTGGAAGATGAGACAATGTCATAAAGTCAAGTACGTCAAGCTGACCAAAAATTCTTACATATGTAGTCGATTACCTGATTTAATGATGTAAGTTCTGTGTTCCTTGATGAAACAACTAGAAAACATGTCCGAATGTCCACTACCTTGAGGGTTAGTGAGAAACTAATGAGTTGTGTTTCAATAGTACGTCAAACGTAAATGAATGCAGCTGCACAAATCCACGTCCTCGTCGTTGATTAGATCAGAAACGTTTTTTATCTCTATGAATAGCATAGAAAGTTTTTCCACATGTGTTTATCCACAGTTTTCGATTCACACTGTGGACATTTGTATTTACTTAACGCAAAAAGATGAACATGGATTCAGTTGGTAGTTAAACAAACAGACCAATACAGATCTTGTTGGAAAGACGTTTATGTCATTCAGATTTTAAATGTTTACTTGGAAAGGTTGTGAAATAGGTTTGTTTAATGAGAACCGTGGATTTTGACCTGAGATTATCTATTTTAAATTCAAGGAGTACAGAAAATTTAATTGTAGAAAATCAATGGAAAAACAAGTTTTAGGTAGCATTTAATTTCTGAATGTTCCTAAATAAGTCTACCAAATTCCAGATTACGACAGAACGGATGTTCAGTGACTTGTCAAACATTCTCCATGTTTGTTTTCAAGTTTTTTGATGTTTTGTGGCAGATATTGCCATATGACCAATATATGTATATTGGTCATTTATGTGTGCATCAATATTAGGTGTGCACACAAGTGCATGAATCTTGTAGTTGTTTTCGTCACTTGTCCGATAATATTACTGAGAGAATAGAAATTTTAAAATTTTGTTCACTTGCGTGTAACGAAATGTACATTTACCTTGAGTCGTCTAGTTTTTTAGAGTAGATTAACAAGTGGATTTCCAATTTGTTTGAGTTTCACTAATTCACTCAGTAATTATCAAGGCGATTACCTTACATTGACTTCTATCATTTATACTGTGGGTTCATGTTAGTGACTGAGTAATACAATAAATTTCCAGTTTCGGAAATATCAGCTTCATATGCATGGTTGCGCAACCTCGTCATTGTTGTTTGATTTACATCATTTAGACAAGTATTCTTTCAAGTCTAGTCCTAGCAGTTAATCTAGTTGACCAACTTGTCCACTCACCTCACCGAAGTCTATGACATCAACCCAACTGAGAAGATCCTGATCGCGAGGTTATCGACTAGAATTAACAGGACAGTTACTGTGAGTCCTATCGGGACGATCGAGCAATCTGGACATAATAACATAATGAGTGAGCGTTTGGATATCATCAATCATCATGTCTACTGTAAGGTTACTGACGTTGTGGTTAGCACAGTGGTCTCACAAATAAGAGGGTTGGAATGAAAATTCCCGTGCTGACGAGGATGTGCACTACCGATAAACTCTAATGGGAGCAAAACTCAGGGCTACTGTTTCCCTTCGAAGTGGGCCAGCCGAGATGGTTATCTGAATGCGAAACCTGCGATCACGTATGGATGGTGCCCAATTTGAACTAAACTTAACTAAACACAAAAGTAATCCAAATATCCACTGCATCGTCAACAAATCACAGGTTTTTGAAATATAATCAAACGCAACAGTTAGTATGAAAATATTAACAAGGACCAAAAATAGTACACTGAGTTACAGAAGTTAATAACTGTTCGATAGTAATGGCCTGTAATTCTGCTGTTATATCTATTCTTTTCGTTACTCAAAATGAATATTATTCTAGAGCACACGGTTTCTTCTTGCTGGTCGTTGTCTGTGACCAACACGAGCCTGTCTGAGTCTAGTAATCTGCAGTCTAATGCGGTGATAATTTCTATTCATATGGTGGCCAAGGGTTCGGACATTCAATATCGAGCTTGGTGAACAATCGGACACCTATGGCTATGAAATGTTTTGTCCTGTTCCACTGTGTTTGATCTTGTTCGTTCCTTCGTTATATCCCTAAATCTACTAATTTTCCACTGAAATTTTAGGATGTTACGGTCTGACACGCTTGATAGTTATTGCATATTGATTATATCATAATGAATATCCGATTTTCCTAGCTGAGCGCACAACATCACCTGCCCCAGTTTGATGCAAACAGTGTGTGTGTGTGAAGTAGTTTTGTTATCTACTCTACTCTCAATAAATGAAGACAGAACAATCCCCGATCTATTATTGATTGCGCCCCTGTTGGTGTAAACTTCATGTCTGTCTGATCACTTATCGGATCCAAACTGTGAAAGAAACGAATGACTGGCTAACTAGACATAAGTTTCGACCTGGTGACCTCTTTTCAAATCAGATCGTCGAGGCGAACAAGGCGATAACTCCAAAATGAACCTTAGCCTCCCGAATCGGAGCGTGCAAGCATATACATGCACACATATGGTACGGATACAAGCGGTGGCTTCTTCAGCTTTAACAGCGCGTGACTCAAGGCTGTAACGATAATCGCGGTGGTGCCAGCTCTGGCCAGTTTACGATTGGGGCATAACCAAACATATGCATGTTTGACGAGCTTAATTGACCTGCCGGGCCAAGACACCATAGTTTTACGGTTATTAGATGGTACAAGTGGAACATAATTTGATACCGAGACGTTAGCTGATTACGGGTTGTTACACTTGTGTATACCGGAGACAGAGATGACAAATTTACCAAAAGATGCACTGATTCCAGCGCACAGTATTCGCGTCCAATTACAACAAACAGTAGTGTGTGTACAGCTTTGGAAGCTAACATTTATATGTGTAGTTTTCCTCGTTCATTCGTGCCTGTATAATATGGTAAGTGTGAAAGTGACCTAACGTGACAACTACACTTGACCAGTCTGGCTAATTAGCCTACTAGGTCAAACTATCGATCATCTAGGCCATTCATTTCTCATCGGTTGTTGTTGACGGCACGTGTAGCGCGCACTTGCTTGTGTGCGTTGTTTTTTCATTCATGTTTGCCGTAACGAGTGATATGTGCACCTACTTTGTTCTGATCAGAAGCTGAGGTTCACCCAACACTAAATCAGTTAACTGTGTGGCAAACAACGCTTGCTACTTATCAAGACGAATTACCACAAGTCGGTTTTTGCTGCATCAAATGCTTGAAGCAATTTTGATAACTAGTAAATACGCTGAGATAAACTATTTACTATATGGTCACAAGTACGAAAGTGAGAGACTGACCGTTTGGTCTACAAAGACTTGTCAAGTTTAACATGATGCAAACATGTAAGCCAAATTTTAATGTTGTGTTGTTTTGAACACGTGAATTCCAATAACCAGATGATAAATTTTACAAATTGAAAAGGGCCTGCAATAGAACAGAAGTTGTCTTGTATGGTGAGATTTCTGTCTTGTCATATCCGTTACTTCAACGAAATATACAGTATAAGACGTGTAGCAAGTTACAATTAGTCCGACCACATCTGAGACAGTCAACCAAGTGGTCAAACCAGAAGTAGCCTAATGAAAGTGGATCTAAGTCTGTGCTCACAAAAAACAAGTGGAATCCGATTTTTTTTCGTTGGTTTGGTGAGGATGCAACCGTTATCCTTCGTTTTCATTACATTCTTGCTTCTTTTCCAACTCGACGGATTTATTATGCTAAAGGCCACGTGAGTGTGACCGACCCACCAAATTTCCCCCTCACTGTTTTATGCTATCATTTTAATCAGTGTTACTCGACGTACTCTCCTTCGACTCTGTTTCAGTTACATGAAAGTCTTACCAATATCTTATCTTGCATTCCACATGGACTCGCTACGCCCTTTTGACCAAAGGTAGTTCGGTTATTATAAACCGGTGAATATGTTTCATTCAGATCCTTCTATCTTCGCGTTGATCCCTTAGCTGACTATCTTGTGAGTGATCGAATTGATCTTGCATATACGATGCATGTTAAGTTCTCAAAACTAGCTGACGAAACGGGATCTTAATGTCATTGTGTAAGACACCGTTTGTACAGCTGTTAGCCCTTTTCAAGTTCGTCCGGAGGAAACGAATTTGTAAATCGTTATAACTCCAACTTGTTGATTACAATTTCATCTGTTCCACTTTATACTAAAGATAATTATTGACTGCGATATAAATTACAAAAGACCGGATTTTAAATTTTATCTTAATTACTTCAAGTAACGAAAAGCTATCAATAACAAACAGGTTTGGTAAAAAAATATAAATACTCACACAATTCGGTGTTTTGAGCAGATTTGATAATGATATCATAATCGAACGCTGTACACTGTAAAAATGAACAAAAACAAGCAAGGAGATTACACGTTGTGAATAATTGAATAACGGGCTTGTATTGAACGATCTTTGACAGCAAGTCACTTACAAACTGACAACAAATATATAATATTAGCAAATACATATGTCTCGAGTAAGGAAAGAAATAACTTGGAATGTAATACACAATGTTATTGTAATCAAAATTGATGGAGTATAGTGTGCGTTAATTTTTCCTGTCAAGCTTCAAACGGTTATCCATTAAGGTGCTATCAATAGGATGTTTTAACCTCAATCCTGAAACACAGAACTACAAGTCTAACTTTACCAACAGCAACCTGGCTAATCGCGTGGACGACGTATCATTCAGATTGTAAGTCCGGGACTGCACAAGAGCAGAAATATACCCCACATTCGGAACTATTTCCTTACATGACAACTGTTTGTAATATACGTTGAAAGCCCAGTGCATCCGAACAGCGATCGGCTCTCCCAGCTTATCCACTCAGAAGAAACAAACTCGTCTAATTACATCCAAGTGGAGCCTGTGTACATTGGAGAAGTGTAGTTCTAACACATTATGTGTTAGCACACAGAAATAATGCCAGATATGTAACCAACAGGATGCAGATAGAAATGAGAATATTTTGAAAACACACAGTGTTCGTTTCAACATTGTCATGTAGTAGACTAAAATAATTAACTCGGAAATCGGTAACACTGCTTATTACACAACAAAGATCCTAAGTAGTCATCAATCAAAGCCAAAATATGGATGTACCTAAAGCGATGGACGTGTGAAGCACGTATCAAGTACTCTGAAGAAGCGATAGGTTGTCGATTTAGTCCACATGACTAAATGAAGGACAGGATAATGATTTACTCTTTTTGCTCAAAAAACTGAGACAAGTAACCTGTGATCATCAGACAGAAAAAATGGTGGCAGTGTTTAACTGAGGTAAATGATCCAAATTAGCCGGCTGGGTTTCACTTGTTGCTTTAATCGTCACTCCAATCGGTCAACAGTATCGATTTAAGTACGATGAGAATTTAGTAGCCAGTGGAGCTGTCTCCGAATCTTTGATCACTAAGTTTGTAACTGACGTAGACCCACAAGACAATTGTTTACTACGTTTGAAAAGCAATCCATTGCCAGTAAATGTGATAACCTTTCCAAGCTATTGTTAATGCAGTTGGAAAATTTTGATAAACAGAACTAAAACTTCAAGGTTGACAGTTTGTGTGATTGTGTTATGATATAATACGCAGTTGCTTCAGCATCACTCAGCCCGCCTGACCATTCATCTTTGATATGAAAACGAGAACAACAGACACCCAAGCTGTGGTCTTTATTCGAAGCACATCAATTAATGTATACTTTAAAATCAGCTCTTCCAGCTAACACTTAGTTAAGAAACATCGTGACCCAAAGAATTGAAGCGTCCGTTTGCGTAGCCTGAGCCAAAATAAGCAGGAGATCATGTCACAGATTAGATATGATGTTTTGGTTAAACACTTCTACGCTGATTTTTCAAGCGAAACCAGGTCCCATAGTCATTTGCTTTATCTCAAAAGAGGATCTCAAGTCATTCAGTCTTTTGTTGAAAATAAATGACGCTCACAGAAAACCTCACTCCCATCCTCAAGCCAAACTTTGTAAAAATCGAATGTTTAGCCAATGAACGATCGTGGTCTGATATCTTTAGTTGTCGGACTTGTCTAATATTAAGTTTATGGAGGCATAAAATAATGCATAAGTTGGTAAACTCTAGTGGAACTTTGGCTATAAGATTAGTGATCTCACTAGACAGTTCACTGACGCTGATGCGGCTCCCATGTTACTTGGATTCCTAATCTACTTTTAACGGTTCATCACCAATCTCATTTTCAGCGTAATTGAGGCTTGTATACATTTATGCTTGTCTTATTTTATTGTAGCTTTCACTTTCTCAGCCTCAACATCCGCAATGCTTTTGACCAGAGGTGATGACGCTACATGCTAATATTTCAATTGTATTATTAGCTAATCGCACTTGAAATCAACTAAGTTATCTACTGATAGTAATATTCAGAAAAACAACTGTAGTGTATTTTCATATCAATTTCAATTATGATCCATTTCTGAGACACAGTTCATATAGAGGCTTCTGTATCTCAGCATATAAAAGTAAACTCCTTCAACAGTCTTTTTATTAAACAGTATTTCAGTTAATTGTGACCACATTGTGAGATAAGGTGTATAACCACATGACTACTGTCTGCACATTGATCGCCTCCTAAACAGTTCATAATCCTGAGGTTTTTTATTTGTTTCTGTTGTGGAACCGCATCTTTCGCCAAAAACGCCTCCCTCTTTGAGAAAACAACTTCGTCCACTCAGATTGAACAGAGACTTCTAGAACAATCTGGAAGCAACCTTCGTTATATCTTTATCTGATCGATCATTAGTCCGCTATGCACATCGGTGGCGTAATCATTTTAACTATTAGTTTAAGTAACTGTCCCTTCAGATTTTGATTCGAGATTGTTTATCGATCGTTGTGTACCATGTAAATACACTGCATCTTCCTGTATATCGCACACATTTTGGGGCTAAGCAAAATGGCTTTTTACACTCGTTTTTTGATCCGACTTGAGAACAGTTAGCGAAGATAATCGTGTTATTCTCGAGATCATGGTTTTCCAGCTTCTTTATCGCAAGACGTAAAATTCGAAATCCGTCAAACGTACTTCTATACTGTGGTTGAACCAGCTTATCTTTTCGGGAGTTTACAACAGTTTCAATCCTTGCTTACCACTGATGGATACGTGATGGTAACGGGATTAAAATTAAAACTTTCTGGATATACAAAGAAAATTAATGACATAGAAGTTAGCTTATATTTAGAGCTACGGTGTATCACTCGAAAAGTTCATTTTGTGGCATTTAAAAGGAAGGTTTAGCTGTGTCGTTTTGAACCAACACCTACGCAAAAAATAAAACTACCGAACAACAAAACGCTTATTTGACTGGTACGTCTCGTGTTAGTCGTGTGCCCCCGGAGACGTTGAAATCAGTTTGAGTAAGCAGTTACTTCATTTACACTTGATGATAAACTGAATTAGTGTGATAAAAACGCAATGTCACACCCAAGCACAAAATCGGTTGGAAAACGACAGGTATTCAGCTTGACCTCTGAACGGACTCCAATGAAGACAGAAGATAGACGCTCTGTCCAGTGTACTGGGTGCTCGCATACCTTTTGAGCATTTCCGAATCCATAATTAAATTGCTCGACCAGACCACCAGCAGGAGGATGATAAACATTGGTTCTTGTATGCATCATGCCGAATAGGGTTGCACGCTTGTTAATGATGTGTGATTCGAATTCCCCTCCACAATCTATTGTAATTATTGTCGGCGTATCGAAAAACGGAAACCCATTTTTACATATATGTGCACACGACTATATTTACTGCGGTATCTGCGACCGGCACAATTTCGTTCCATCTCGTAAAACGATTCACACCAGTAGAAGTGTTCGTACACTCTTGTGACGATGATAATGAACCAATGACGACAGCGTGAATGTGAGCGAGTGAGACATTTGGTGAGTTAAACGTGTCAATTAGTGTGCTTGTACTGTAGCAAAAAGTCGTTCAACAATGCCCGATCTTTAATGTCCAACTCGCTTGTTTTCATGCCACGCGTGCGCCTCCGTTTATGAAACGGAATTCCGGTCCACAACACACCGGCAGTTCCCGCTCACACGCCATATGCATTCCTGCCTGATTTGTGTGTGACTGACGTCTCTTGTCGGGGTTTTTGCTTCCCATACTTCGTCCGTTTTTCCGATTTCGTTGTGCGATGGCTCATCCGATCGCCTGTGCTATCTGTAATCCATTGGCTATGGGCTTTTGGACATAGTCTATTGCCGCGTCGAGCTATTCCGCCGTGTTGGAAAACTGGCACCCAACACAGCATGACGAGTAATTCTGGAACATAGACGTCCCAGACAAGACACCGCCTATTCTGACACGGTGGTGTTGATACTACGTGGCACAAGATGATTGCAAATTTATCCCCTGGCAGCTCTTATGCGGACGTGTAAGAGATATTGAAGAAGGTTAAAAACGATTCGGCAAGATAAAGGCAGCACAAACGATTTGTAAAACGTCACAAACAATAGTTCTTAGGTAAGTCTGGAAAGCTGTTGTTTGACGAGTGGGAACAGAAGAAGATCGTAGACGTTTCAGTAATTCTGGACTAACCATTTTCACGGGATCCATGAGAGATGACGCCTGGGAAGTGTTAATAGTCGGCCTCAGGATACGTCTGTTAGTCAGCCGAGTGATTCGCTCGTGAAACCCGTATCAATATAAAAGTCGGGAATGTAGCCTAACCGATGGAGGTGAATATTTGGCGGAATTGGTGAACAGTTTTTATACCAACCCTGTGAATATAAAAATTGTGATTCTGTACCAACCACTGAAAATGCTTAAGTTTCAAGGGGAAGAACTACTAACAATTGTAGACCAGAAGCGTCATATCGTGTCTCGGCAGGCTGTAATTTCTTTTGCCAACAAAAGTGGTTCATACACACATTGATGCGAGACAGATCTCTGTAGATTTTTAATCGTCTCTAGACAAGGATTTGGATGGCTCGAGCTGTATGTGATTTACACGGGTGACATTGACAAGGATTCTGTCGACTATTCATCCAAGACCAATTTGTTATCAGTTGGAAAGACTGGCAAAGACAAAAGAGTGGCAATACGGTTTCTAGAAGTTAGTGGGGCCACCTGGTTGGTGTAGGACGTCGAAAACCACTTGTTTGACCAAGGCTCATGATTCCTGTACAGTCGTATGGACATTATATATACACACTAATTACTTCAGTATCACAGAAGCATTCAGATATCGATTGCAGGTGGTGTAGGTGTTTTTTTTACTAATGTTTGTGGCTAACAAATCAGCAAGGCATATAAATACAAAAAACCATTGCATGATCAATAAACCTTTGGAAAACCTGTGCAGCTTCTGAAATTATCTAGATCTAACGTTAATTCATGTAACAAAACAACGGTAACTTCAAATGAGTTAGTTTACACAAGTTGGCTCGTCACTACAGTTGGTTGTTTGAATTTGCTTAATATCACTTGATGCTCTGCATTAAAAAACGTCAACGTAACACACTACACATCCAAATGCGCCGTGTACGCTATATCTTTGTATCCTCTCACTTAGGTGTTGAGCCATCAATTTTCTAGTCCACTTCAGTCCAGATGTTGTTCATTTTTATCTTTTCTGTTAACTGACAAGTATTTCCATTGTGTTCTGGAACACTTTAAATCATACACACAACTTGTTTTTTTATCACAGCAACAGGCTTTGAAAAAGTTTCTCGTGACCCAAAGTATCTGCTTATAGATCTTATATTATACCTGAGGATAACAACTGCTAGCACACAATTTCAGCGACGTCAACTATAATTCACTTTTTAACCGTTCAGTTTGCAGCAAACTCTGGCAAAATACAGTTGCATCCGTTTTACCCACCACTTACACCTTCATACAACTTCAGATATCAGTACACCCGAGACCATCACTTGTTTGCGCTTCCGGCACCAAACATGAGAGTTTAGTTGCTAAACATTCACATAACAGTTTTCACGCTCTATTCTGTGTTCATATTCAGGAGTTCCTCTCAACTATATTCATCAACCCGGGGCTAACTAATTATCGCGGTTTTACTGAACTGTCATGACCACTTCGTGTTGACATTCTGGCTCAACATCTTGGCTCCGTTTGACATCCGACAGCTTCGGTTCTCTCAACCATCTTTCGAATATCATCAGGTGGTACAAACAGTACAGTTTTTACCTGGAATTCAACGTTCTCACCAGGCAGATCACTAACACTAAAGTTAATCGACTGTGAGGTTTTCCCGCACTGGATACAGCATCTGGACAGGCTAACTTCAGGTTTCTGGCCCTGAGAGTTTTCTAGACATATCAACACACACACCATCGGCGTTACACTATGGCACAATCAACGTGCAGGTCCCACTCACAGAACATCTCCCTCTTGCACCTCTAAGATCACAACACCTGCAACAGCACATCTTAGACAACCTCAGACTCCGCGACATCGTGAGCAATAACTACGAATGTTACATGACGATAAACACGGTTAATGTCCCGCGGTTGATGTATGGTCAAATCTGTTTGATGCTAGGCGCACCACCTCCATCAATTCATTGATTGTTACTAACACCTTAAAATTAGAACTAGTTGTTTGTCATGTTTACACAAAACCATGTGTACTTTCAAACCTAATGTTTTACTAATGAAACATTTATACAGATAATGTCGTCGGCACGAGTCTCAGTGGGTCCACTTTATCTGGTTTTCAGTTGTTTTTTCACATAGCTTTGTTTAAGATTGTTAGTGTTTCTAGATATCACGCATTATTTCTAAACGTTTTAGACTAACCTGTTCCACAATTGTTATTTATATGCGTTCGCCGCCTAGAGTTCTTACACACTGTCTAGATTTTAAATTCTGAAATCGAGTTCCAAAACCTGCAGGTATTTTGTCCCCGACTAAAACCCTGACAGATTGCACCGTAATATCTCTATTACGTTTGGTCAACTTTGCTGACTTGGCTAGTCAAACACACACGAAAGATATCTTAAATCAAGGTCTCATATGAACAGTTTTATCCGTTGCCGATGAATCGGAGACCGTTTTGTACCCACCCACACACAATCACCTGTGTGGTCACGATGACCATATTTCTGTCCGTGTGATAGCGAACATTGAAGTTTGTAAAGTGACTTGTACACACCTGAAACAACACAACGTGGGCGGCAGCATAATATCAACAGTTAGACGAGATCCATACGCATGATTTTGACCACTGACATATTGTATAGCGCATTTGATTGTCTAGTTCAGTGATCGACTATGGCTGGCGCCACGGGATACAGTACAGATTCATGAGTAAGCTTGGACACCTTCAGGTGAAATGTCAATATGTGGACTACGTGCGACATTCCGACATCCGACGTTTTGCGTTATGATAATGAGGTACTGACTTTGATCAGTAGAGTACACTTATCCAATCATTTCATCTTTAAGAGAGGTGGATGTTGATTTGTTCAACAGGTCGGTTGACTAGTTAATAAGACCAATCTTCAAAAGTCCAGATTAGACATATCAGAACACCACGTTCAATGATGTTGTGTCTCTTAAGCAAACAGCGATTTCTTTCACTGCCTAACGAGTAAAACTTGCAGAACTTGCTCGATCGATATAATCAAATGGCGGACTTTCTAAGACAAAACAAACACCTTAGACCATTTGGTTAGAAGGGCGTGTTAAAAAAGACACTTCAACCTTAGTTGCCAGAGTGAAACAAAAACAAATCTCCCGTAATCCACTACTTACGGTCACTGTTGCAGCTAACGTTTTCGATCGCAATCTCCACTCTCTGTTGAACCATTCAGGCGCCTTTTCACAAGTAAACCAGCCGTATTTCTAAACGTGAAAGACAAGATGCATGCCAACGTCCGAAATATTCTTGTTTTGTTCTTTCTCTTCTTGCTATGCAGAGTACTTTGGACGCACAGTGAGATAACATAACACACTGATACTGGAACATCAGCCGGCACGAAAATCAATGACCGAGATAATAGTAAAACACCAGATTGAAGCAGGATGCGGTGTCAACCTTTTTCGGTGATTTAAATTTACCCGAAGTACTCCCAGGCATAAGCTCAAGTTAAGGCAAACCCGACAGCCGGGTTGAGTACGAATAGAATATACGGTACTTTGATTGCTGTCACAGAAAACTCCTTCTCACCCTTGAACTCCTCTAACCTCCACCGCTCTATCCATCAGCTATAACGCTAGTGTAACTGGCGCTCATAAGTGGTTCTAATCACACAATCCCTCTCTTGGCTCAAACTCAGCGCCTTTCGTTAATAAATGGCAACGTGCATATTTATTGATTTAACGAAAGTAAATTTCTATGCCCTATGAAATGTACACCTACCACGTTGTTTTTCTCGTAATCGAAATATCTAATACGCAGTGCTTCGCAGTTGAGAACAAAACCCGTACCCAACATGGGATATACAATTTAACAGTTAAACCCTTCACTACTCTCTACTTGTAAGTAATAAAAAATGAACACATTTCCTGTTATCCACATTTGGTTTCTTGGTTGTCTCGTCGAAATCATCAAATGGAGATGTATTGCCTAACATGTAGTGCAATCTGATGAACATGATCCATTATCATAGGGGTGCTAAACGGCAATGACTTGAAAGTAAACTACTGTGAAATAACAAACCTTACCACTTGCAAGCAAAATTTAACGAAGTATCTGTGGCACAGGAGCGCCTTCACACAGTCACACCTTCTTCATTAAACAATCTACCAGAAACAAAAGGCACTTGCCATTTCCACAGAAATAACTCAGCTGAATCGTCTTACTAAACCATGGCCAGTTATGTAGCTCATTAGCCTTTTAAGGCATCCTTTTTATCCACTATAAACAAAATAACACAAAGAGAACACGAGGTTCGCGAGATAAATTAATTTCGTACAATCTTTTCAATCACAAACACGCAATACTTCATCAGATTTTCCTCTTCGCAAAATAACACAAAGAGCATCTTTTTTCTACTGTAATATAGATCCTGCTTTGAACGCTTAATTCGCCATATTACTCAATGAACATATCCGGATGGCTATTTGAATGTAACACATATTTTAGTGCTCGTAATTCTTTTTGTGTTATGTCGACCGTACACATTTTCCCAGCCCTGTGGAACAGGGTTCGAACTAAAGAGCGTCTGTGTTGCATTGGTGGGAAATTGAAGAAGGTAAGATACTTGCTGGCTCATGTGGGTTTCCGATAAACCGCACGCTTCATTCTCCTATCAACTTTTCTGGTAATTATCATGGTAACAGAGGTCCTCAAATTATTGTTCTCATATTTTTACTTGGAATGTATGCCGGTATACAATAAGCTAAACTTGGTCAGAAGGGTTTCAAGTTGATCGTGATTCTTTACGACTACCATTATTCGTCTGGTTTTCTCAACCAGGACCATGGTAGCTTTAGGAAGATACTTGTTTTGTTTCCAGTTAACTGTTCATTTATTTCAGTTTCGAGTGTTACATGATTGAGATTGAAATGGTTGTAGGAAACGAAGTGAGTTGGTGAAATTCGTGTTCTCTTCATGTTAGTCAAAGTAGCAAAACCGGGAAAATTGCTTAAATTCTACATAATGTGATTTTCTAATCCTAAATAACACTGTTTTGACAGCAATGATTCTTCGATCGCTTTTTCTTTCCTGATTTAACGGTTATTCTCTAGCAACAAGTACTTCCTTTATAACCTAAAATTACGGAAGTGGATATAAACAATGAAAAGCCACTAATTCTGAATTCGTTAAATAAGCCGGCATAGTGGAGACAGTGAATGTATGCACTGCCAAAGATCGTAGAATAACACATTCGGTAGGGTTGCAAATCACAACTATACACGCTAATTGGGTAGAAGATGATCGAATGTGCGTTGACAAACACCCGCCTCCGCTAGCCCGCACGGTTCAGCCAAAGTTTTCTAAATGGTCTGAAGTTTAGGTCATTGTAAGTCATTGCTTTGGAACGTCCGCTGTACACAGATATGCCAGAAATCAACTACAGGGATGGAATGATAATAGTTTTCACTGGACAGTAATACAAAAACATAATGTCCGTCCTGTTCAGGTTTTCAACTCACGTACACAATGAACACCGACGCTAATGGTCATTCAACCGGATGCGGAAGCAAACATCAGCGACTGAACATCTTAACAGAAACCCACCGGTTTGAGTTGCGGATTACGTAGTAGATTTTGGTTACCTGGTCTGCTTCATTGAAGTGTCTTTCGTTGGCAAAATTGGAGTTTATCAGCATTCATGAAGGTAATGCCCAACTAACAGTACCGTCTACTTATCTGTATCCAAAATTCACTGACACAACCACGTTAGTTTCGTGGAACTAATGATTTACCCCACCTGTTTGCTCGTCGACAACCCAATCAACTAACTTCACTGTTGTTTTACTATAGAGCTCCACCCAAATATAATGAGTGGCCTTGTATGTACGATCGATGAGACTAAAGGAAACACTAACAATTTCCAATTACTGTCTTTTCTTAAATAAGACTGTTTAGAAAAAGTTGTTGCTGTAACATCGTAGCTCAAACTGTTTAGAGAAAGGTAGCTCCGGTCACCGGTTTGAATCTAATTCAAGCTTAATGTATTAAAACTTAGATTCCTTCGAAATCATCAAACCTGCCGTTTACTAATAACTTGATAGTAAACCTAGCAGTTATGTGAAGGCAAACATGTCGCAGATTGCAACAGGTTGTTGTATCGGATGGCAATTCTGGTCATTGATCTGGGTGCTCACAGCGACCTCAACAGGCTGTGAGTTATCAGCCTATCTTACTCGACAGAGCACCCAGAGTCTTCATATATGGTTGTCGTCTTTTTACCCCGCAGTTTTTTTAGCAACATGTATTACTGATACACAATGTCCAATGCGGCATAATCACTCGGATGAAATACGGAATGGGGACTTAATCATCGCAGATAGGTGTCTTTTATCAATTGTGATAGCTACATTCTGATGAACAAAAAGCTCATCAATACAGTCGTTCTATTTGGTAAATGCCAATTGCCTGTGGGAAAGCGAGAAACAACGGTTTCAGCCCGGGTTATCTTTTCGAGATGAATATGTTAAATTTCTTAAAAGCACAGCAAGGTAACTTGGTGACACCTCGACGCATTACCTGCTAATTCGGGTTACTGTGTTGTACTCAAGACTCTGTCACTTGAGGTGGCATTAGTTATTGGCATTCAATGAGAATAACTTTTAATCCTAGGCAAGTAATAGAATACACACTTTAAAGAGTGTGATTATTAACAATAAGAAATGTGTGAGTGAATGGACCTCATGTGGACAACCTTTTTAAAAATAACAACTACAATAATACAGACTCAATAATCAGACTCACTTTGCACTTAGACCTGTCCATGGGCCGTTAAGTGTTAGCGTTTCCAGATTCACGCAAGCCTCTAGAGAGTTAAACACATCCAGTGCGTGATCTCCGAGTCCTGTAGAAGCAGTTGGTGTATAATGCTCGAATGTTTTCGAAGCCATCAACAAATATACACAGTTTAAAAGTTCAATCAACGTGATCGAGGTTAAGCATGGGTTACATTCACATAATGATTGTTATCTGTCTAAAGATAGGAATCCTCCAGATAATCAAAAGTTGGTTGCCACCTAGAAAGCTTGTTCGGTTGATCAATGATTAACAACTAATGAAACCAAACTTGAGCGAGAAAATTCGCTTAGACTTTTGCCTCACAACCCGGTTACTGCTAGACGAATTGCCAATCCGTTAGTGGTTTAACGTGTCTACACCTCTAAGATTTAGTGTTGACTGGTTTGACAATAAACTTTCCTCTAGTGTTTTCACGTGGTTTCAAAAGTTTCTGGAGAGTTTCGAGATAGCTATCGCAAAACTTTGACTTTAACCTCCGGTGCATAAACTTCCCAATCGTTTGTAACTCCCAGGACCAATCATGCTTTGGAACATGTGTCAAGGACGGAGTAAGTTTGGGCCAGGAAGTTCAATGCACGTCACTGGAAGCAACTCATGTTAATTTTGTTGAATAAATAACTGAGGTCGCCTTCTCCAAGCGGTTTTGTAAACTATGAGGTCCTCTGATTGTTAATTTGTGGCTGAAGGTGATGACCTCTGAAAGTACTTTTGTTCGCTTTTCACGGATCCAAACTTATATCGTTTAATCAGCCGATCTATCAGTGTATGTGTGGTTTTCTCAGGGTGTGTTGTTTGCCCGTCGTTTTCTCAGATTTATTATAGAAGGATTTACTATCTTTGTTTACGCCTAAGAGCATCCATCAGTCAACTTAGGGGTTATCAGTAATATGCAACGTGTAAAACTTCTGTAGTTACTATATTCCGTCCAAAAAGGGACTCAACAGGTTGACTCAGATCTCTTCAAATGTATGACTGAATCCTCAATTACAGATTCAGACAAAATAGTCTGGCTACACACATCGAGTTATGTTGTTTTTTATTTGACTCGAATTTTTACACGAACATCATCTTCTTAGTGTTGCATTAACCTGCTGATTGAAATAAATCGTTTTCAGTTGAGACTCATTAGCCGTCTTGATAGATCGAGTTGAAAGTGACTTCTAAAACTTCTAGAGAAGTACAGAATGTATATTTAAAACATTCAGATGAATTACAAACGATTTATCGTAAAGCGGAAACTTTACGATTAACAAAGAAGTCAACCAACGCAGCATTTTTTACTTATCACACTGTCATTGCTCGAGAAGTATAGTTAATATGTGACTCAGAAGAAGAACTGATTACTCATAGTGCAAGCGTAATTTTTGCAGTTCATTGAGAAGTTGTGGTTAATCGGTGTCAACAATAAACACATGTAATCTTCTGATATACATTTATAATGTTTATCAACATCTTAATGAGAGGAAATGTTAATTTTGTGCATGGTTTTATTGGGTCTTATAACAAGCACTATTTTACCCATACCACTGCATAAGTTGGAATATTGTATTATGCTGCGCACCCACAATATGAATTTCTATTTTCAAGACACTGTTTGTCAATCATTTTTTTTATCGTTTCAAAGGCTTCACCGACGTGATCTAATCTGAAGAACTTTTTCTTGACTGTGATGAACCAAAATGTGTTTTATAAACAATTGATTTTACAGAATGTGAGTTGACACTTTTTATCGATCCCACCAGACCATATTTTTAATCACAAATTCACAAAATCATTTAATAATTTTTATAAAGCCTGATCGTAAGATCATTAATTTTCTCTGATGTGTTGCTTTTATGCCTCCAAGACGGCTAGTTTCGATGATCTACCCATACAAAACCATCGTGGGTCGTACGGCATTGTGATTTGTGTGGTCCCAGATAATGCAGAAAACAAGGGCGCCAATCAACACACCATTTCATTGCGCTAAGTATAGATCTGCATCTGAACCTCTGTCTGAATGACTAGAACTGCTAGTAAAACCCTCAGGGAAAATGAAAATTCTTGGAACGTAATTCCTCCACTAGATGATACGAATACTACAGACCAATTATCTATGTTTACTCGATCTCAGTTTGGAGCTGCAGTGTTCTTTGGGGCGAACCTGTGGGGAACTAAATTAGCCAATCATTGAACACTGTCTAGCTACCATCGTTAGCTACCACGTAATCAATACCTTGGCTGTCTATCAAGATGGTTATGTCGATCCTGACTAGTTCTCACAGTGCATACCAATTCAAATGCACCTGAGGGGCTAACTGTTTGTGCAGAACCGTAAGGAATGTAACTATTAGAAGGAAGGGACATACCTGAGTGGCTTGCACAATGGGTGACACAAACCTTGGATTGTGGTCGATTGTTTACCCTCGTTAATCTGGCCACATCTTTTGTAGCTGCTTGGAATGCTACTTATTACGCAACCGGAACCCAGCGTTTGTACTAAAAAGGAACAAATCAGTTTTGATGACTTCATTCACAAGATCTACGATTTGTTTTTTGTTCGCTGTGCTCGTTTTGCTACTTATTTGATGCCACTCGAATGTCTATTGTTCATAGATTTAATCTCTTTTGTTTACGTTAATGACACAGGAACAAAAGCTGCCTTCCCTTACAATCGGTGAAGTTAATCAATAAAAAGGTGACTTTTCTCACTGTTCGGTGTGAGTTTGTTGCTCTGATGTTTCCGGCATGACTATCACGTAATCACTTGGTTGAACTCAGGCTTCACGGTTTTATTCTGAAACCGCATGCTTCCATATTGAACAGAGTAAAGTTGGGATGGACGCTTTTCAACTGACGGACCCTGGGTTAGGCAAAATCTTTTTAGTTGAGTATTTTTGTAGGTCTACAAATTCTTTCATTTCCAAATAGAAGTACCCTCGTCTTCTAACACCAAACGGTAACAGTAAGCTCGTAGTTTCTCCCTAATCAAGCCTGACGGTTTTCGTTTAACAGCAGGAGAATGCAGCCGGTTTGGTGTATCATATATGACATCGTTAAATGGAACAGCTCTGTACCACTTTCTCCGTTAGCTTACAAAGTCAGACAGTTATTTATCTTCACTACGTTAATACAGTGAACTAAGAACCATAGTGACGTGGTTTAGTATACACTTTAAACAAGTTTACTTTACGAAGTCACTATTCATTTTTATATAATTATGCCGATGACAAAATTGTTACCCAGATATGGAATATGGTTTTGGTCGACTGTGAATAGAACTGAATAAACAGAAACTATGTAATGTTTGAAAACCCCAAATAAAATCAAAGAGTTTACAATACAAACCTTTCAAAAGGTACTAAACGCGTATACAAAGTGTTTCGGAGCGACATTGGTAGTCGGAATCAGTAAATGTAATGTCACAATTCTTGACTTTGTATTCCGCGTTCTTGTTTCTGGTGTTTGATTCAGTTAACATTTCTTCGGTATTTTTGTCAGCAGACCTAACAAACCTTTTCCTGGTTCAACTTCCAACCAGAGTTTTTTTGTGTTTCATAGTACATCACTTTGCTTATAAAAACGCATCTCTTGCATGTAAGAAACAAACTAGGCTGATACTGAAGGTTTCACTGAGCCTTGGTTTTCTACAGTATTTGAAAGTTGACTTGGAAGTGGACTGTGTGTTGTTGGACAAATGCAGGATTAGATGAGACCGGCTTCTGTCTTATACCCTCTACAAGTTGAATCAATAGTCCTTCCAGTGGGCCGTTTTTATAAGGAAGCAGTAAACTCGAGCTTCGTTCTCGTTGGAGCTCGTAGGTAGTGCATATACTTGTCATTGCCAGAAGTCGAACTCCGGTCAAGCTTCCATGAGGTTACCGCGTTGACCATTGTATCATTGACCTTACATTAGGCAAGACTGAATCATCACATGTAAACGCTCAGTCACATTTGCTTGTGAGTCGTGCTGTGACTGCCCGATCTCCTCGAAAGTAGACAGCTGCGACCGATTGTGATTGGTGTTCAATGTATACGGAAAACCAAAGCCCCCACTATTCATTAGTGAATAAATAACCCTCAGGATGTGTCTGTCTGGATGACTTTCGCTTTCAGCCTGAAGACTTTCTGCTCTGACCTGGGACGAATCATCATCCTTGTTAATAAGCTAACAGAATGTCACACAGAGAAGCTCGTAGGCATGAATGGTGACTGAAGAATGGCAATAAAACTGCTACTGCCGCCAATCCTCCTAAAATCAATGGGAAGAGGGGACTATTCATACAATCCCCCCTTTTACTTCGATAAAACGTTAGTGTCACCTGTTGAAACCAGTCCTAAAAATATCGGTTTTCAAACCATCCTGATCCCGAACAGTCGTGCTGAGTACCCTCCATGTTCTTCTTGATCCATACGGCCCATATTTTTTTGCTTGGTATGCAACTTTAGCAGACAATGAAGCTCCTAACACCGTTCTAGCAAGTGAAGAGCTTTAGAAATTATCAACGTTTCCTCGGGCTACCGAGCTGTTTTACTCATCAACATTTTACTACATTTCAAAGCATCAGACAGGTTTGTCTGGTCACAACTGTCACGATTTTCTGGTGCATATTTTGTAGATCTGCTTACTGATTTTCAAGATGACTTGTGATAGTCTTCTATGCTCTATCGCTTCCATGTTTGGTGCGAGTTAGCACACTCCCCTCCCTAGAATAGCAAACTTCATTTGAAGAAAATACAACGTTTATCCGCTGGATGTCCAGGTATTCCTTAAGGTGTCCAAATGGCATTCGCTATTCTGAGGTAGCCACCAAAGGTGGTCTATTAGGTTCTTGTAGGTTTAAATTGAACGGCGTCCGGCACAACCTTCAATTCCTTTTTAGGAAGCCCACAATTTGAGCAGATCGAAGGTTTTAGAGTGCTTATTACCGCTGATGGATGAATAGTTGCTTGCCTATCGTTTCGCTATGTTTTGTTGCAGCATTTTGAATCCATTTCAAGTAAGAACATTTGAGGCACTGATTCTATTCGCCTATTTGAGAAAATTATCCAAGTTTGATATACATAATAAACACCATTAAGTGAGAGCAAACTTGTTGCTCAACTGAAAATGGAAGATGGAAAGTAGCATCATCATTAGTATTTTTGGCTCCAAGCTGCTTTGTGCTGTTGAAAGACTTATTTAAAATGACCCGAGTTGACATATCAAAAATGATACAAAGAAAAAAAACTTCTGATCAACTCTTCTCAAAATTACGTCATCTTACATCCAACTCTCTACATACGTACTAACAAGTCGGTGAGAACTATGCACATTGGATACTGCCTTTGGGGTCACCATGTCGAACTTTCGTGAACCCTTTTGCGATCTATAATTTAACACCGCATGCTACCCGTGTGATGCAACCTAGCAGGAATGTTTCAGAAATCATGAAACCTCTCCAACTCATATCTGAGTAGTGTTGAATTCCGTGTTCGGAACAGAACAAAATATACCCTAGTGAGAACAAACCGACAACGTTTAGTAGAGTGCTACTATTTAGGAACGCACAAACCACGGATTATTTTTTGCGCATCGTTGATAATAATAGCCACCATGTCAGGAGGTATGTTTCAAAAGGCTCTGCTAGAAACTTTTCAAGTTATCTGTCTACCTTCACTCTCAATAGTCGCTAAAACAGGATTGTTCATTTATACATCACCGAAAATTACCGCATTCGGATAAATCCAACTCTGTCAACAGATCTGCCAACAATAGGATATGATAGCTCAGTGGTTTGGCTCCAGGACGACCCAACTGATTGTTTGTCAAGGCGACCGACAAACGTTTACCTTTCGCTCGACCTTGAAGTCGGCTGAGACCGCAAAGAATTATCTGAAACAAAAATTGAATAGGTAATAATGAGATGTATGACTATTGGAACATATCAATGAATATGGTATAAAACGGTGTATCGCAGAAACCTAGAATAGGATGGAAACATATGTTTTGAAGGTTACCGTTTCTCTACCATGTTAACCTGTTGTAAGCAGTTACCGGACAGCCAATACGAAGTATTTGAAAAGACACAACCGTGAACGTAAGAAGTATTTTGGGTGACTGACATGTATTCATGTTCTGGACAGTAGTGCATCGTCACTCTGTTTTCACGTCTGGTGCAGTGTATCTGAACGTTTCCAACCATCGGTTCTGGCTCTTAAACTGTTAGTTTCCGCGCATCTGACACGTTATATGACTTACTAGAAATGCTGTATAATATATGATACTTGAATAGCATGTGATGGTATCTAACTAAAAAAAGTAGCAATTTATCACGCTTTTTATATATACATTACAGCACTATGACACTAATGGTCATATCAAATTAAATTCAGAACCAGGCACGTCAGATTTAGTCAACGATATTGATTCGAGCCTGTCAAGTCTGTCAAAGTTTTCAGAACGAAGTTTCTCGAGCCAATAAAAGTAAACGATAACAACCAATTTTGAAAAACCCGAATTTCAGTTTGATTCATATCATCAACAGAAGCCGTAGGACACATGAACGATATGGGTTGCACCAGCCAGACTATGAGGCCATACTAGAGGCTCAGAAGTCGCACACTTCTCTGTTCCCCACCCAACCCACTGCCTTTTATCAACTTCACCAAGTGATCAGAGGATAGAATACCCGGGGAGGGATTCATACGGTGCTCGATGGATTTCACACTACTTATTGGCTATAAAATCTCCAAGCTCAATATTAGCTTTGGCGTATAACAGTATTCCCTACATGAGTGATCATAACTTGGCAATCAGTTACGCGATCACTCGATGAGTCCCATAGATGACTGGACCATCGAATAGAAATGTAACAATACTTGGCTCTCTGCATTACTTCATAGCTCAACTGATAACGCATTTGCCGGGTAGAGGGATGTGTTTCCTCTCACTGGGTCCAACCTAGGCATAACCCAGATCTTCCCCCATTGGCTTCTATGTGAATTATCAGACCTGTCATTCGTTTAGACAAAAAAATAATGGATCTGAATTTTGGGTCTTTATGATAACTTGGGATTAAGCAGTATTCAGGCCGCTATTGAATAACCTTAATTGAGTAGCACACATGTAATGCATGCAAACAAATCACAATAATGTGTAGGTCTTGCTTCGTAACTTCAAATTTATGAAGAGAATTTATCAGTTTTAAGTCCATACCATTTAGGATTATCACTTTTAGAGGAACACACAGTCGTCAAAACACGTATTTGACAAGCATACAGACCGAAAATGTGTAAAACCCGAATACAAATTGGTGGTATTTTAGGGACCAGAATTTTCCTCAGAATCAAGAAATAAAACTTGCAAGCTCCACACAACGCTCGTTTTTATCACGAATAACTGAAGGGTTTGAAACATATAAGGAGAACATATACAGATCATTACTAACTATTCAGCCAAGTTATTCAATCTGATTGGCATTTGATAGACTCCCGAAATTACATAATCTACAATGTATGATATTAACCAACCATTGAGAAAGTGTAAGCTTATTGCTTAAGACATCTTTTACGATCATTAGTTTTAGCTGCTTGTTTCATCATGTACACCTAAAATCCAATTACTGAACTTAATAAGTTTGATTTACAATAATTTTCCTCGAAATTTAGCCATTTATTTAATCGTTTTACTGCTAACCTAATATTGTGTATGTAAAACCGCGTGTTTTTTTGTCGACTACATCCATATCGATTGATAATGCTGAGATAATTTGTCGAATGAGTCATGATCTTAGTCCCTTCATGAATAAATGTTACGTAAAATTGAATTTCCCAGCGCGTTTTATGTTAATACGCGTATACCTCACTTAGCACCATCTATTGAAAGTACCAAACACTACTAATCATTTCATAAATACAAATCTGTATTTTTCTATCCGAATTTAAGAGGTATTACATGTTATCCATTTGTTGTTTGCCATGGTCAACAAGCTACTATTTGGAAAGTCTGAGCATGAATTCACACTAAACGAAGTCAAATGATGTGAATCTTGCTACTGAATTTCACTTTCTGAAAGCAAACCAACAACAGGCAAAATCAAATTTAGCGCCGTAACTATGTGTGACATAGACTTCTATAAATCAAAATAATTTCTTAAGCTATAAAGTAAAAAGTTTATCAAAACATACACATTAATAATCAAGAAATGATGTTAACTAATCAAGTACCAATTCAGTTGCAGTGAAGGACGCCAGTCGTTGACACTAGAATTGATCCCTGAAATTTTCGTTCAGCGATTCATACAGGTATTTTCGGTTTGCAGACGAACTTTCAAAATCGACACTCCCTATAATAATATCCTATCACAATTGTTTAGGTTTTAGTGGAAACTGATTTCTAATTGAGGTTATTACTGCGACTGTCTATCTGAAATCTTATTATGGCAGGTAACCTTTGGTGTGTGACAGAAAGTTTGAATACACAGTTTTAGTATCCCGTTTTTGTTAATACTTCCATGGTACTGGATAAATTGACGTGAAATTCCACCTTACGGTTGTCAAGATAAAACTGTATTCACATGACTAGTGTTGTTCACAGATTAGAAATTGACATGCTGACACAGTAATTCAGCTGCACTCATTAAACCTAGTGCTGAGTATTTCACGTAGCTTCATGTCAACTCCTCACGAATAACTATCAACATTGTAAAATCGATCCGGAGCAATATTTCGTGGAACCTGAAAGCAGCTTAGCGTTTCTGGTTACTTTTGAGGATGTGCATAGGTTAGCTGTCATTGATATCTCACAGTAGTCTCAGTCATCATTAAGCTGACTAAGCCCAACGGCTGTTAATCTAGTCCTTGGTTCATTGTTAGATTATTTTCCAACCACTAAAATTCTGTCAGATATAAGTAGACGTGCACACTGCTCACAGTTAATCGTAAGTTTTCTGTTCACATGGACCCTTCGGACGTCAGGTTTGAGCAAAAGAATCCGGTTCAAATTCCACCCGTGCATGTGACACTAGTATGTATATCGACACTTATTTAATTA
>JTDE01001018.1:11094-21436 GCA_014338405.1 Paragonimus skrjabini miyazakii | reverse complement strand
TGGTATAGTATACAGTTCACAATCTCAACGGCTTACGTGCGTGTTTAGTCACATGGATATCAGGTGAGTCCACAGACTAAACCAAGGCGGGGAATCAACTTTCTGTCAGTTAACAGTGTGGAAGTGTAAACCGTACCGTTGAAGTTAGGTAGCTTGTCAACAAAATCAACCCATTCATCTAGCTTAACACGCAATGCATTGTTGTCTCTGAGATTAATGCTGAACAGTCTGCTTCTTTCATCCACGTAACTGGTTTCTAGTTTATAGCTCGATTACCTGCTTACGTATATTTCCCGTTTACACCAAACGCGAGCAATACCACCATGCTTGTAAATTTGAAAACTGCATTTATCTGTTTCCACCGTCTCATGCTTTAGAAGACTGACCAAACACAGTCACTCAAGCTCTGATGGTCTTCAAGGTTGATCTGTCGGTTATTATTACAAGATTTTTATACTACCAAAACTCACAAAATCCACCTGATTTTGTTGTTGTTGGTCCACAAATGTACAATCCTTACAAGACATTTTAACCGTCAATAATTGGCGACCAGTTTCAGTCCTCTGTCGTCTTTTGCTGTAGAAATTCTTCTACATACAACCCCCATAGATTTCTGAATATTGTTAGTCACTGGGTCACAGAATTGTCATCTATTTTTAGGTAGTCGTCCTCGATAGATTTTGAATACTTTTCAGCTTCGACCATTATTACAACTCATCCTATCATTGGTCCGATTGTTGTGACCGCAAAAGACGCTTGGCCTGAGAATTCGTTTATTGCGCAAACTCCATCAAACACGTCTGTTATCTGCTCCCCGTTCTGATCATCATGTGAACAAGCCAACTGAAAGCACGAAATAATATACGAGTTAAGATCTTTGACGATGACCATTTTGTAAGCAATTTGGAATAACTCTTCGGGCGTGGTTCACTCATTCATGGGATTTGATACTATTAGACATAATTCATACAATTTTTGCATGTAATACTCAAATTTCTACTGTGGTTAATATACTGTTCACAACACAATCTCTCCCTTTGTTCTCCATTAAACCTGTACGAAGACCTATGCATTTCAAATGGCCTTAGTCTGCCAGATGTCCAGGTCCCACTATACGAGAAAATACAACACCGTTTTTCACAACGTTTTATTCAAAATGTTTTTCACTGTTACTCATCTTACATTATAAAAGTAACTATTTATTTAAGATAAGGAGAAGTATTGTGATAATGTGTAATGATTATCTTGGAAATGCACAAGCATCATTGACTAACACAAACTTTCTAAATTAAGTAAAACCTCTCACTGTACTTTGTCATACCCTCTTCACTCACTTTCATCTGAACCCAAATCCTAAACACTACTTTTCTAGGCTGAATATATTAAGCACTAGAGTACATATGAACTAACAACACAACCGAGATATTCAGATGTTGTTGACCCTCAACAACATATGAGATGTCGACAGTTCATCGATGTGTACTCCGAAGTATAAAGTCATTTGACGGGCCAATGGAATAGGAAGAGTGATTGATAAAACTGATGGATTAAGAAAGAGTTAACGATGGATGGTTGGTCCGAATGGCGTTAACTGTTTGGACGAGTTTTCCGTTGGAGGTGAGTGTTCAAAAAAGACGCGCAACAGAGACGATCGTGTAATCACGGGATATTTACACTTGGGGAACAAACGGAAGAAGGTCGTGCACGAACTTCACTCTCCCATTTAGTGAATACTTAATTGTTGAAACGAGAAACCTTTCAAAAATCTAGATCTCAATGACCAAGTTTAAAGTGTGTCAGCAGAAAACTTTCATTGCTGCCTAATTAGGCAAAACTGAAACGCACCCAGGTAACGATCTAGGGAGAACGATCGGTCTCCTTTGTTGACTAGCTGGTTGAAAGTATGAGAAGAAGTACCGGTGGAGTGACCACGGTTAATAAGTAAACTCCACGTCGACAAGTGTAAACATCATTAATAGATCCATTCATGGCGAGAGTGACGATTATATATGCACTGATCTTTGGACCCGCTAGATGACTGAAAAGTTAGAATCGCAGAGCAAAATTAACTTTGATAACATGAACAAATTTGGCAGACCAACTGACTTGATTTGGGGTTAGGTATCTTGCACACTTTGTGTGCGCGACTGCATTTTTACTTGTAACATTGGCTTCCCTCTGAGCAGAAACCAATAGTTGAAGCACAAACAACTTCCTTAGTTCTAACTATAAGATTAAGTCCGACCATCACGGTTGTAGCTTTTTCACGTGGGTGACATTCCCATCTAGTCTAACAGTTGAATCAGCCATACCCCATACTTCAGTGTGTGCGATCCGGATCACGCTGTAATCGCTTGCGAAACAATCCAGAATTAAACTGCTGTCAATATTGAAATCTCGGTCTATGGTTACATCCCAAAATTTATTTGTTGATAAATTGATTCAGAAGCGAAAGAAGAGACGAAATATTTCCACAACTTTGTCTCTGAATTTGAGTTCCAAATTTCATTAAAACTGGCTTGCATACCTACCTAAACTATCCAATAATAGTGACTCCACTTTTCAAATCTCCTCCCCTAGCTGAACTCCGTGAACAGCGTAAACCACTTTTCACCTCAGGTCCTAAAGATACTAAATTCATCAGGAAATCAGACAACAACTGTCACAGATAAATTATCCGAACGTTGCAATAACGATAAGAAAAAATAATTCAATCTAACAAAAAGTATACGAGAAAGAGACTTGGAGTGGTCGGTCCATTTCATTCTGCAAACTTGTCTCATTAATTCGAAAGTGAAGCTTCACACGGTGCCTGACAAGAAGGGCACTGAAGACTTGTACCACATTATACAAGAAGTTTTCATACTAACCAGCTACCCATTAGGTTTTATACAGAAAGCTATGTTGGTGGTCAAGCGGAAACTTAAGTCACCCTCTGTGAATTAGGAATGTGTGCTCATTAGTCCTTATGTTAATAGGGGTTCTACAGTTAAAATGTTTTCCGAATAAGCTCAAAAAATCAACGGTCACAACTCACCTTGTATCCTGGTTGTGTATGAGCTTCCGTTCAGTTCCATTTTATCTGGTTACAGCTCAATAACAAACTTTCATGTTATACAATCAGCTGTTATGTGTACTCATTTGTTTGCTCGTGTTGAGCATCATATACTGATCGTACTACACGGCGAATGTCTGACCAGTGTACCTAAACATCCTCCTGCATAGTGGAAAAGTGGTGTGGCCGAAACAGTTTTGAGCGCTACTGTCGCTCACGTGACTGGCGCTAATTATTCCTTAAAGAGAAGAACGTTTTCAATGCTCATTACTGACTGCTAAGGCGTCGGTCTAAAGTGATGAGATTTTCAATGTTGCCCTTAGGCGGGACCGTTGGTTTCCGGCTGTGTAACCCTGACCTCTGCGCTCTGAAGTTCGTGTGTACACTCAGTCTCCCTTGGTCCACAGTCATTCCCACTCAGATGTATCTATCTCATCTGTCTCATCTGTATGAACTACAGACGCCAGTAAACCGGATAGATGAAAGACACCAGATGGCTGTCATTGTATATATATATATATATATGAAACGCCATTTATCAACATTTGAGTCAGTCACTCTTAGTAGTCTGTAAAACAGAAAGCCGTTTGTTACTAATTCCTCTATGTCTTACGCTTTTATTGGCTGTTGCTTAGTTAGTAAGCCACAACTCGTAACAATATTTATAATAATCACTGTCACGTTGCTCTTTGTAAATAATAACACCAATCATATTCACTCGAAAAATTCGTTGCTCAACTGACCATGATTTGTTTGACCACTATTTAACACATACTTTTTCTGTCCATAAAACTAGTCACAAATATGTCATCCATGTATATTTGATAAAAGTGACCTTCATCAACAGTACGTTTACTTCAGAACATTTCTAATTCTTATGAATAACTCCCTATAACACATTCTTAGTTAACTGTTGTCAACAGACACGGGTATTCAAACAAACTGCTACGTGGTATCTGACATTAACCTGATTGATGGAATTCATTTCAGGATTCATCAACTTTTTACACACAAAAGCAGTAGTTCACTGTCAAATTCGGTCGAATGCTACGGGTATGGTAATACCTGTCAATCAGTCTTAACTCATTTCGGTTGACATAAGCACAAATGACGCAGTACTTTGGGTTGCCTCTCGCTGCTATAATGTCAGACAAAATGCACACATATGAACCATGTGGGTGAAAGCGGAAGCAATGGTGTGATGAAGTAACAAGAGAGATCGATGAGTCAATCGATAGATTTAAGTGACTAAGCGTTCACCGTGTTTTGATTTGGCAGTCTTCTTGGCATTTCCATTGTGGTGCTGGTCAAGCTAAGACAGGCGACAGTTAAAATCTTAACGTAAAATCACAAAATGTAATGGTTCAAATGAAACTATTTGATTTTAGACATCACGAAAAAACTAGGAAATTACTCGTGAGTTGAAAACGCATAAACAGGTGGACATTTCGATCGTTTTTCTACCTGCCCGTTCTTAATGTTAGCATAATAGGTCATTAAAAATGCAATCTAACCTATTCATCCACTTATGTGATCATTACACTTGTGCCTATTCCACGTAAAATAAGCTTGGTACAGACGGTGTTCCAGTGAATCGGAAGAGCCTGCTGAAGAAAATTTGTTCATAAAAATGAAACGAACAAATGCCACACAGAAGTCTAACTGATAATCTGCAACTTCCAATGACAAACACACCGAGTTCAGCCGAGTTTAAAATAAAATATCTGTTGTGCCAAATTCGAAAGCTTTTATCCCGACTGTTAATACAGGTTAAAGTTACCTAACTGTAAGGTATTTCTTATTGTTTAAGAGTTAACAATTATAGTTTACAAGCCAAGAATGGTTGCTTGATGTTTGAAAGAACTTACTTTAGGTCCTCTATTTAACCTTAAAGTATCTCCGTAAGCTCCCAAACGAAAGCAACTACTGTAGCCGTCTTCGATATCAGAATACCAATTCTATACAAGAAAAAGCAATGATTGTCTTACTAATAAAACCACATTACAATAAAGGCTTCAATTATGGACCTCGGTCATTTATATCAACAGAAGATAAGGAAGGTTGTGTTATCGACTAATGATACACGTATCTGTGTCAGAAAAAGTTTGAACAACCCTGAACTAAACAACAGTCAACATCATTGGATGTTTCACACTTGCTGACATCACCCCTAAATCGACGTAACTGCGGCTTTTCGCATGCGGTTATTGTGAAAACAGACTTTTTCCAAAGTAAGTACATGTTGTCAGTGGCCTATAGAGTCCACTGTTCAAAATTCGACGTTTTAAACATTCCTATACAGAACTTCGCTTGTAGTGCAACCATTGCTAGCTCGAACTTTTAAACTGCCATATAGGCTAGCTTGTGAAAAATGATGATCGCTTGTCGGCTCGCGAACTTGAATAAAACAACCGTACCGTAGCGTTGACACACCCCTGTGTCAACGGCTTCTGTAATTTCGGCCGGGCAGTCTAGTTCCTGGAACAATTGATTGTTTCCATGTAGCGCATCGAAATAGACAGATACCTAAATGCGAATATGCGATGGTTTAGGTCTTGGTCTGGCCTCGTACTTTAGAAAGTAGAGTATGTATTATGTTGAGGCATACAGTTAATGACACTGTCTCAATTTTAGCAGAAATACCGATTTTTCGTACTCAAATCGTTTTTGATCAACAAGTTGGTCAAGCTGCTTTTCAATAATATCTTTGTAACAGGTTTGAGGTCTTTTCCAGCATGCTTAGTTTGGTAAGTGACAACACTCTGATTAGATTAGATTTTTAAACACACGTCTGAGCAGATATAAAAATCATGGGCAGTCTGGTTGATAATATCCCCTCTATACATCACCCGTGCGTTCAGATTGAAAACATAACAGTACTTCTGGAGTCTTCCTAATGTTCTCACATCCTCAGGAAGAACACAAAGCGACAAATATAAGTTTTCGAGATCTCACGAATGGAATAATACATCCTACATACGAATTCTCCGCGTAGCGTATGAACCACAAACAACGTGCAGTTTATGAATGATCACTAAGGAACCAGGGTAATTTGGTCGTCATCCATGGGAGGTTAGTAGTTTGAGCCAACATCTTTCGTGTACACGGCCTGAATTTACGTACTCAGATAGCAGTCGCTTCGGTAACTGCCAAACAGATCATGTATAAAAACTGTCGAAAGTGTATCAGTTACTGAAAAATTCAAGTAGTAGCTATTTTAGTGGGACCACTTAAGCATGTTCGGAGCAAGTTTACTACAAGTAGACAATTGTAAACCCAGTGTTATGCTGACCGAATTCATTCAAAACATGACACCAAAGATTGACAGGCAGGGGTTCTGTCCTCACTTACGTATTGAAAAAAATTAAACGAAGAGTACTGGCGTACTTTTTCCTGATCCCGTTTACTAAACTTGCAACTAAATGTTTCTTGCTATTGGTCAGATTAACTCCACTCGAGAAATCTGTGTCAGTTGGCATAACTCAGGACATCGATTACCTGGTTAACGTCTTGCTCATAAATTAAAATCTGGCTATATATTACTGATTGTGCTTATTCAGTGAATTCGTGTAAAATGCGCACGAAACAGCAAATAAGAGATTGAATCATACTTGAAAATAGATCGATTTACTTGGATGCAGGTGGCGAAAGTCTGCTAACAGTTTATGGTTTATAGTTTCCCACAGCCCTGTTGCATCTATAGCATAACACTGGTCACGTGAGATCGACTTATTCAACTCTCATGTGCAGGTTGTGCAAATTTTTGTAAAATAAGTTTCGTAAGAAATACATGCCCCTCAGGAATCATCTACGAGGTCTTTATGTGATACGACAAACCAACAGAATACATTTGCCAGCGTTTTTTCTCACGGATGTCTCCTGACTTCTAGCGTGAACAAAAGGTGCCCTGTTGAATTCAGTGTACTGAAACGAAGTATTAAAACAGATCAGCTGTTTTACCGCGATTTACGATTTTCGGCTGTTAGTCACCCTTATGAATGTAATCTTCTGATAAACTTATGCAACTCATGTTTACAGCATTACGTAATGTAATATTTCAACATTGTGACAGGACTTTGAAATCTGCCACATTTTGACTAACTTTGATTATGTCCTACCTTTTCCGGTTCTGGTACTTCCTTTAGGCTGAAGTAAGTCAACACCCTTCGGTTAGCCTTCAAACCAGAAAAGATGCATTGCAACCCCAGAAGTTATTGGAAGAACTTTGAAATCCATTAGCGATAAGTTCTATCCTCCAGTATGCACGCTGATTGGAAGACCCGGCTACGTGGAATCAGCTTTCCTCTACTCTGTAGATGAGTATTGAAACCAAAAGTCTACTTCGTAGATTACTCAAGTTTGTCCGTATTTGGTTACATTAATCGATTTTGTGGCTTCAATGTATCATGACAAGTGTACGGAAAGAAGGACTAATCAGTGCCAACTCAAATAATCTATGTTTTGGATGCACATTTGTAAACAGCTTGAATGGAGTAGTAGCCCGTATTTTCAAGTCTATAGTTGTGATCTGTTTTGTCTGTCCACAATAAACTGGCTGCCTTGAACCGACAGCGCATTCTACCTGCATTTTTACAACAACTGGGGCTCTGCTTGGTTGAGTAGTCCCTTTTTGATAATCGTACAGCATAAACTTTAATTAGAGTTCTGTTAGCTGATTGTCTGACTTCAAGTTACTATTATCATGTGTTATTGTTATCTTGACACGTGATTGGGTGTTGCTCATCGACAAAATTATATTACCGTTTTGATTTAGCTCTAAAAGAAGGCTCACTGTCTAAATATCGTTCACGTTTGCGTGTAACTCTTCGGTGATAAGCGGCAATAAACTCATAATCTGTGACTAATTCCACATCATAGATATATTGCAGAATGAGAATAGCGTACACTTGTGGACAGGTTAAACCAAGACTATCTGCATCAGGTTCAAGGTGGCCGAATGCAAAATAACCAGATAAATTTCCAATAAACAGCATGTCATACGATCATTCCAGCGCTTGACAAACAGTTCGTAACCGAAAGCTGTGTCCCTATAAAACTGGTCAGTTTGGATTAAATTAAATCAAACTTGGGAAACGAAATATTTCAAATTTTTGAATCCAGATTAATCGTCAAAACTACCTGTCGACAACCGGAAAACATCATTTTACTAACCAAGTTGTAGTTTGAAAATTAAAAAACAACTCTCACTTGGGGCTTTGCTCCCACCAGATTGTTATGTGATAAGTCCAATTCCGTCAGTGCTGTGAATGAAATGCTGTCTTCAGTTTTATTGTCCAGACTTGTCAGTGTAGACGCCAGTGCTTCCAGACCGGTGACGGATAAGTTGCAACCGCTCAAGCGCAGAACCTGAAGCTGGGTGCTGAATTTTGGTGTCAGACTATGAAACAGTTTCATCACACGATCGTTGACTACTCTGTTGTCACACAATACTAGACTGGTGAGGTTCTTTCCGCAAACCAGTAATTGAGCCAACTGCTCAGTGCAAAGGCTGAGAAGAGAAGATTGGAGTAGATCAAGCTATTATCTCATGAACAGTGTTTAGCCATCAAAAACGGTTAGCAAATTGGTAACCACGGTCCTAAGATCCACTTTTTATTGCTGGGTGATTATTACTAACGACAGGACCTTAATCAAAGTGAAAATGTTAGTTAAAAGGCGTGGTACAATTTTAACTCTGGTTTCAACTGAAAAATTCATAAATGGATATGACACACTGATAGTTTTTAAAGGCTCTGAGGTGGGGATACAGTTTGCACTGAAACAAACTTTTAATAGCTTTGTAATAAGCAATAGGACTATCTAAGTTTTTTTTATAAAACAATTGCTGACAGAGCGTAACAGAAGATTGATTAAATATATGCTTAACTGTTACTCGAGCATCAGAAACGGGGAATGGTTTCAGTTATTTGGCTTTCAATTTCTATGATTAGCCGCACCTATTGGGTAGATTTAACGATGAGGTTAAGATGCGAATATTAGTAGTGCGAATCAAGTGATGTTTTTTCCTGGTCTTCCAGAATACATGGATTTGAACTACTTGGTCATATATTGCAAACGGCAATTAATTATCGGTTATGTTTTACACTGCCATTGCTATAATTGATCGGTGTAAGAGACCGTGGGGACAGAGATGCATTGGTGTCGAGGAATGCTAGAAGACTTAACAAGGTCAACCATTAAGTAAGGTATTTTGCGCTAAGGTTTCCATGACTTCTGTTATCTACAATTAAAAGTGATAAAGAAAATGGGCAGACGTTCGAATTCAGAGGTCTAAATGCTGTTTCCCTGTGGATTACTTAGATACACAGCAGGACCACATAATGATAAATGCGGCGAAAACAGTTAGGAAATCGCTATTTCGTAAGTGCTATCCTACTCTTCGTTGTTGATTGGTCATTTTATTGCGCTTTACAAACCAATCTTAGTGTTCTAATTCGTGGATTGATATTTCTTATTTAATTCCTACAGCGTCTCGTTTGAAGGTTGCCAATCACTAGTTAATCGCCAACACTTGTGTGGCAAAATGAACGTCACATTTTCAATGTGTATAATCATACATATTTCATGGTTATTATGTTGAACCTACCCCACACACACTACGGTTAGTTACTTATTTGAATTGCTGCGTTTGACGCCCTAACTTAGTTAAACATGCAAAACCTACTTTGTTACATTCCAAAAGTTAGTGTGAAATGTAAAATCGACCGTCCATTTGTTCTATATCCGATATGGTCAGCGAATCCAGCTCTGACAGTGATACTACCACCCACATCTTATCCTGCTAATTGCTTAGCTCTGCTTTTGATCATAAACATTATCACAGCAAATACTCACATTCTGCTAAACCATTAACTTCATGCATATCAATCTGTCTCAGATATCAGCGGCTTATAGAGCAGAATGAATCGGATTGAATGCCGTAGACCTGTATTATTATTATGTACTGCGAATAATACGTTCGAAGGTATTCCTGTGACAATCCCAATTAACAGGTTTTCTCTAGTCGTTTTTTGATATACCCAACTCGCCGCATTTGTCCGCATTAAATAGAAAATGATCCTAACAACGTTATACAACTTATTAGTATAAGCCCATTCCACTTACTGTCACTGATGTATTATGTACATTGACTATTCGTAATCAAGTTTCAACAGCTTGTCAACCTTCTATTCTTTTAGCTACCAAATAAAGGTCTAGAGTCTAGAGTTTAGCTACCAACCGGACCAAAAATTTTGATCTACCGTAGATTGTTTTTCTCAATCCAGT